>BQNB010011027.1:8583-82462 GCA_026074375.1 Tanacetum coccineum
AGGCAGCAAAAAATCAGAAAATAGTAAGTTTTAATGCTAAGTGCAAGAAAACATGCTAAGTGCATGTGTGTTTCAATGCTAAGTGCAGGTATGTTTTGATGCTAAGTGCAGGATGTTTCGGTGCTAAGTGCATGTATGTCAAAGAGATTCTATGGTTTAGTGTTAAGTGCATGTATGTTTCAAATATTTCGTTTCAAAGCTATTAGGGCCTGAACAAATGCTTATATTGCCGACCAGCTTAGCACCTCTATGTGCACTCATATATAATGTATCCGCGAACCAAATTAAAACTCCCACTTATAACAATTCATTTCACAAATACAGTCAATCATAAAACACATATGAACCATTCCATTTGATTTTATATCAATAACAAAACAGATATGGACACCCATAACATATATACATGGTATCCACAAGATATAGCTTCTATCGTATTTTAAACTTAACGCCCTAAGCGATTGATAGAATGTTTCGTAAACTTTCACCATTTTCAAAATGATATATAAATTGACAATACCAGTTAGTGTATCATATCAAGTATTGTATCATATCAAGTAAACGGTCTATACTAGCTATTGTATCAACCTATAAACATCTAACAAAAATGATTGAGCCAAAATAGAAAACGGTCTACACCAGGTACTGTATCAACCCTTTAAACACATCGTTTTTAAAGACCAAATAAAAACAATTTTGTTTTCCTAATTAAAAGGTCGTAAATCAGATTAGAAACTAAAGAAAATATTGTTACTGTAAAATAATCAAAGTTAAAGATACTAGAAAGTCAAAGACAAAAAGAAACAAGGGAAAGAAGATCATTAAATAAATATAAGCTACCTCGTAAGACTTAAAATCGCCTTGGTCCGCATTCGTATTCCAATTAACCATCTACATTTCTTTAACATGGCTGCAACCTGAGTCTTTGTTACCCGTTGCTTGTGATTATCTTATTAAGTTGCAATATATAATAACCATTCTTGAAAAACACATCCATTAAATATTATACTAACTTTATAATTATAAAACTTTACTTTCCAACAAAACACAGAACTAAGTCACGCTTTATATTTTAGCTGATACGGAGTTCTATTTATAATAACAAGGGGGTTTGGGATCTTGGTTATGTTTTGATGCAAAGCTTTTGAGGATTGCTTATTCAAACTGGTTATATATGTTTATTTGCTAGTGAAATAAGATGCTCTGAATAAGCACTTTGTAGTTGCTTATTCCAAACAGCTTATATCAACATATTAGCCATTCTAATAAGCAATTTGCTTATTAAACTTTCTTATTAATTCCTTGAAGCTATTTGGAGTAAGCAACTTCAAAGTGGTTATTCAAAACACCTTTTTCCACTAGCAAATAATCAGATATAACCAGTTTAAATAAGCAATCCTCAAAAGCTACTTATGTTGCTTACCTTGATCTTTTGAGATAACCACAAACCAATATCATCTAAAACCTTGTTCCCAGAAGCGTCCTTGCCACCAGCCGTTCAACTTTCAGCAACAAGATCATGTCTTGCACCTTCTGCCACAACAATTACCATATGCCTGTTTTCTTTAATTACTTTTTCTATGTATTCAAAAAGAACCCATGGTCCTTCCAGATAAAAAGGTGACTCGGGAATCAAATAACAATCAACATCTCGGGTTGTGACTCGGGAACCAAACGACAATCAACATCTCGACTTGTGATTCGGTGATAAGGTATATTTTCGGCTATAATTGTGAGTTTGTCGAAAATTTTATCAAAGAAAAGAGGTTGATGATGTTTCTTTATTTTCAGATCGAACAAAGAGAAATAATATTTTTGTTGTGGAGGCTAGGGTTGATGGAGGGATGATTAAGAATATTGAGAGAATTATAAAAGAAAATGGGATTAGAGTTAAAGTGGAGTAATATTTTTTTAACGGAACCGCTCCTTAATTTTTGCAATCCAATCCATGATCGGTTGTGTTTTTGAATTTTTTTATAATACCAATTGTACCCTTTTTACCAAATTTCTAGTATAAAAAATTTACATTATTTACAAAAATGCCATCCTGCATTGATATAATGTACATCATGCATTATTAGAAGTAAAAAGGCTAGTTCTGTAGGTTCTGTACAAAAAAGTGGTTCTGCAAAGAAAATGCCACTATATATATATATATATATATATATATAACATATATATGGGGCTAATTATGACTGTACAAATATGATTTAATGACTGGATGCCACCTCAACAATGACATGGCGCAAACAATGCTGACATGGGCACCATTCTTACTGTAAAATTCGGATTTTTATCAAAAATATTAACCATATCTAGGTTCAAACTTGGGTCTATTCATCCCGAAGCAAATTGCTCGACCAATGGACCAACCAACAATTTGTGATAGATAATTGCATTTCCTAATAGATATTCAACCAAAAACAATAAAAAGCCTTTCATCCGCATTTCGAAATTTCATAATTATCTATTCCTTAATTATAGTTTTTAAGTTAATCCAGAATTATCAATATCTTCTAAAACCTACTCATCGTTCGTTATTCATCATAAACCCTAATATTGTAAAAACACACATCACGATTCAAACCCAAAAAGCTTGCTAATCTTTGTGTTTTGACTATATATAAGGTATATACCATTGTGTTTCTAGTTATGAAGTTTTTGTCAAAAGTAAATTATATAAGGTAATTCCTATGCTTATATCTTTTTTCTCTTTTTTTTAGTTAGAATTTGATCTCAATTAGTTTAGACAGTTTGGCTAGATAGTGAATTATATATAACAAGAATCTCACTAAAATTTGTTGGGAGTTTATAAATAACAAACAAAAATATATAGGTTGGAAACATCAATCACATCTAAAATGGAACAAATTTGGTAGAAAAAATGCATAAAAATGTGTTAATTAAAATTGCACACCATGTGTTTGACATAATGTCTAAATGTGTTTGATTAATCCATTTGAAATAAGCTTTCACACATTTTTTATTTAAAATGTATCAAAAAATGTGTTTGCTAAAATTGCTCACCAAGTGTTTGTTAAAATGCTTGAATAAGAACACTAATTTGAAGCATATGTGTTTAACTAATTCGAAGCATATAAATGTGACACACTGATTTGAAGCATTTGTTAGTTAAAATGTCTCAAAAAACGTATTTGTTCATACCATGTGTTTGGTATAATGTGTGAATGTGTTTAAATTATTACATCTGAACTAAGCATTCACACATTTTTTAGCTTGATTAGGGCATCACTTAATTACATCGTTTGTTTTGTTATTAGTGCATCAAAAACTGTGTTACATCATAATAAGAGCATCATATTATAAGTGAGTAAACCTGTTAGTTTGATTATTGAATCAAAAATAAGTGTTAGCGCATGACCAGGGCGTCACGTGAATTGTTACAACATTTGTTTGTGTCACTAGTGCATACAAAAATGTGTTATTGCATCTCTTATTATGATAAGATGAGTAAGTTAAGTTAGTGTATTTGTTTATTTGTGTGGTTAGTGCAACAATTAAAAAAGTTATGGCATCTGTTTGTTTGTTTAAAGCATATGTTTTAATATTGTATTAAGGAATCAGTTAGTTTGTTTAAGGAATATGTTTTAACAGTGTATTAGGGCATCATTTTAAGAATGTATTATGGCATCGGTTTAAGACTGTATTAGGGCATCAGTTTAAGACTATATTAGGGCATCAGGGTATCATGAAAAGATAATATGTTTGTGTGTTTGATTAGTGCATCAAAGTTTAATGAAAATAACATTTGTTTGTTAGATAATAGCATGTTGAAATTATTTAAGTCATATGTTTGTTTGATTGTTTGATTAGTGCATAAGGGTATCATGAAAAAGAGCATCTTTTTAAGACTATATTGTTGCGCCATTGATTGTTATTAGCGCATCGTGTGGTTCATTAAGCATCCTATTGAGTATAATTAGCCAATATGATTAATCCGTCGAATGCTGAAATCTGTTTGAGCCTTTGTGTGTTTGGTTAGTGTATTGAAATATTAAGGCATCTGTATAGAATATTTTAGTGCATCTATATTAAAATACTTATGAGCACCTACGAATATCCAGATGATAGGTTATGTGTGTGTGTTTGTACGCCTGAGTAGCACGTACTTTTATCCGGTCTTATAAACAAAGAAATCTCATGCATGTGTACTATAAACTAACAAATGCCCTACTTCTAACAAACATATGATGTTAACACATAAAACTCTGAGTTCATATTAAGGCATTTGTTTGTTAGATTCAGTGCATCTGTATGGTGAGTCTCAAATATTATTCATTTTGTCCATCATGCTACATATCTGCTATGTATATTTTAGTTCTTACAAATCCCTTACTATTATTTTTATTGTATTCTTATGTGTACGTCTTTGCTTATATCCCTGCTGATGCATTTAAGATCTCCAAGACAAGACATTTGGCACGGATTTATTATTGTAAGTATTGCATTTAGTTTCTAAACTTATAATGTTCCTTTATTTTGTCCTTAGTTTTACATACATTTAGGAGACATAAGAGGGGGGACGTTTTGTGTTGAGAATGTGTTAATGTTGTATTGAATAACTAGAATCAGTAGTAATAAAGCGAGACATAGAAAATAGTGTTTGTATGTGCTTCTATTGTACGAACTAGAAAGTTTCCATAATAAGCTAATTAGTATAAACAAGTAAAAGTGTTGAATGATCTATTATGCTTCAACTTAAGTATAAACATAAATTATGAAGGTCTCTGATAAGTGTAAAATACACATATCCGTTTGTACCTAAAAAGACCCAATTAAACCCAAAACAGACCAAAAATGGCAAAAATATGCTTGTATTTGTGTTTTGTGTGTGCAGGTATGGATAAGTCAAAAATATCAAGAAAACATTCAAAAACGAGCTAGCCCGGACACGAGAATCAGAAGAGTACAATGCAGAAGCTCCAAAAGCCCAAAGCCTTTGCCAAGTTTCCTTTTATAACATCTCCAGGGACCAATCTTGCTATTTTCGAAAGTTATTTATAACTTGAAAGAGAGAAAAGAAAGACAAGGACCAAATGTGTTAACTTCCCAAACTCCAACAGTTTTAACTGTCAAAAAAGGAGCGGGAACCCCATTTACTATTCATCGTCTCCCCCGTTTTCACCCCTATGGTAAAACAAGGGGCAAATCAAAATTAGAGGGTGCGTTGGTCAATTCAAGGAAGCTCAAGCACAAATACAAGGACAAATTAGTCTAATCAAGAGGATTCATTAACCTTCTCTCAAGAAGAGCCACGTAATCAAAGAAAGAAGCACAAATAGTGGTGGGTTTTGTGCTAAACTCACTCACAAAACTAGCACAAACGTCACATCAAAGAATGCCACGCTGGCAATCCCCAGGTGTACACATCTTGATCTAACGGCTCAAAATTTAGCCCCAATGATTGATGGATTGGATGGCAGAGATTGATGGAAGCTCAGAGGGCCTAGAAGCTTCATCTTGGCACTATAAATAGGCCTCACCTCTCACACACAAATCATCTAGAATCGGAGTATCTAGTTTTTACGTTTTTTTATCTAGTTTTTAGTAATTTAGTCTAGCTTAAATTCGTGCTTTTCTTAAATGTAATTTTCCTTTTTCAAGTAATGTAATCAGCCTCTTTAGTTAATGAAATTCAGCTTTTAGTGTTTTAAATCTCATTTTCTAAGCTCTCATTTAAAGTCATAAGCTCTCTTAATAAGCCAAATTGTCTCAATAAGCTCATATTAAGCTCTTTCAGTCTATAAGCTGAAATAGAGCTGTTTGAATTCAGTATTAACCTTATCTAAACCTTAAATCAGTTTAAACTTATATGGATCTTATTGAATTTAAGCTTTTGGAAGGGGATCTTACCTTGGAAGAGATCCCAAGGACTTATACCTTAGCTTATTAATAAGCTAAGGAGCTTGTAGCTGCCTTTATTGGTCCTCTTGTTCAGCTAGAGGAGTTTGTAAGTTTCTCTTTCATTTTCCTAAAATTCTAGTTTTAAATAATGATATTATTGCTTGCTATGTTTAGATCTGTTTATTTGCTTAATCTCTTTGCTTGTTAGTGTTCAAATTTCTCTTCTAGTGCTATTTAGTTATTTGTTTTCATCTGTTTTTACTTCAATAGTTATAGATCTTTAGTTACTAATTTCTGTCATAAAAACTCATAAAATCCAAAAATATTAGTTTAAATAGTTTAAATCTTAAGATCTTACTTATTCAGTTGTTTAATCATGATTATTAAGTTTGTTTTAAGCTAGTTTTTATCTGGTATTAGTTTTTGTGCATCAAATTTCTCTTAAAAAGCTTTTCTAAATCCTGTCAAAATGGTAAAAGGGTGTTTGGTTTAGTGCAGTCTCAAAATTGCACTAGCAGTACTAACCTAAGTTAGTACTGCTGACTCTTTACACTACCAGTACTAACTTCCCAGTTAGTACTGCTTTCACAAGTTAATACTGTTAGTTTAGATTTTAGCTAATTCAGTAGTTTTAAGTTTAGCTATAGCTTATTATGAATTTAGTTTTAGTTTTCATTATTTAGCTTATTTCATTGCTTATTTTTGTTTTCAAAAGTCAAGTTACACTAGCAGTACTTTCTCTTGAAAGTACTGCTGAATATTTACACTAGCAGTACTAACCTCAGTTAGTACTGCTGTGTTCTCAGCTTAATTTAGATCAAAGCACGTTTCATGGACAATCTCTTAATTTACGGCTTATACATTCTCTTTGAGGTACCACATTCTAAAACTTATCAAAATGATATGGCTAATCAAAGTGTGCAAGTGATGTCGTATTTTGAACAAACACCTATTGTTGATTATCCAGATAATGAGATAACAAGTGCTAGTAATATCATTCCGTACTCTCAATATCTGTAAGAAACACAACAGGCAACTGTTCAAGATACTAATTCGTCTGCACAACAAGATTCAATGATATTATCTGTGATTGAACAAATGTCTAAACAAATGATTAATCATGTCAATAATTAGGAAAAGACTAATCAGGAAAAGAATAACGACCTTAAACGGCTGGCATGAGAGAATATAAAGAACGCGTCAAAACTTTTGCACAGAGACTTAATATTGATTTAAGAACTCGTGAAAAAATGATCGATTCTCAAATGGATGATATGATTAAGGAAAAACTTGCATTTAAGTAGCAAATTGACTCAATTGAATAAAATCTTTCTAATCAGCTTAAGGAAAAGGAATCTTTATTGCAAACATTTACTGTTTTCAAAAATGAATCCAAAGAAAAAGAGAGTAAATACATGGACAAAGAAATTGAAAATTTAGAAAAGAAAATAAAGGAACTGGATAATATTGTCTATAAAGTAGGTCAATCTGCTCAAACAGTGCACATGTTAATGAAACCACAAGTTTTTTATGATGATACTCACAAACAAGCTCTTGGTTATCAAAATCCGTTTTATCTTAAGAAAGCTCAGCGGATTAAGCCAACTTTGTATGATGGTAGTGTAATCTTTAAGAAATATGATGTGATTTCTGTGACTGATAAGGAAGAAACATTAATTTTGGAAGAAGTAAGTCGATCTAAAATGCTTGTAAAACAAAATGATCTAATTTCAAAAGGTAAGAAAATTATTTTTTCTCCAATAAATTATTCTAAGTTGAATAAATTATCTCAAGATTTTGGAGAACATTTTGTTCCACAAAAAGCACTGTCTACAGAACAAGCTTTCTGGTTACCGCTTTCAAACCCTAATTCTAAACAACCTAATGTTACACAAACACCAGTTAGAGTTGAGGTTCCTAAAGAACTTCCAAAGGTTAGTTTAGTAAACATAAGTGTTAAAAGGCTAAAAAAACACCTTGCCAATTTTGACAAGGTGGTGAAAGTAAGAACTACACCTGACGCAATAACTAAGGGGTCATGGGGTTTTGAACACACCAAAAAGGTTTTCAACGAAGAAGTCATTCCTTTTAAAAATTATTTACAAACTTTAGTTAAAGATTTTGAAAATGGTCTTCTCAATGAACCTAATGAAGTGAAAATGGTGTTTAACCAAATGGAAGCTGCTTAGTGTTCTGTAGACAAGAAGTTGTTTGAAATTGAAAAGAAAGAATTAAAGCTTGAGAATGAACGTCTTTTAGAGCATATTATATGTCAAGATGTTGTGAATATTGTAATGCATGCTGATGTTAAATCTGTTAATGTGTTACCTGTGCCAAATACTTTTCTTGATGATAATATTGCCCTTGATGTGATGAAAATGGAAAATGATCGTTTAATGGAGCTACTTGTATCTCAAGACCTTGTACATACTGCTGTTAATTCTCTAGCTGTCATTAACGATTATCAAAGTATGGAAAGAAGTTATATTGAGGAATATGAGAAGAATTTGAAACTTGCAGCTGAGCTTTTACAAATGAATGAACTTTCAAAAACATGTTCCAGACTTGAACAACAGTGTATTTCCCTTGAATTAGAACTCCAACATAACAAAGAAAGTTTTAAAAATGACAAACCATGCGAAAAACGAGATGCTTTTGAATTTCGTGAATTTTTCATAATAAATGAATTGAAAGCTCAGCTACAAGCAAAGGACACCACAATCAGCAACTTGAAAAAACACATTCAAGAGTTGAAAGGAAAAAGTATGGCTGATTGTAGTGAATCTGTGAGTAAGTCAAAAGTGATAGCCCCGTAGTGAATAAGTTAGACTTGGAACCACTCTCCCCAAAGCTTAAGAACAATAGGGAAGCACATGTAGACTACATTAGGATCTCTAAGGAAAATGCTGACACTCTCCGTGATATAGTTAAACAAGCTAGAACCTCAAATCCTCTGGATAATGCGTTAGCTTATGCTTGTATGTACATGAAACAAATTCAGGAGTTGTCAATATATGTTAGTGATACATGTCCCAGTTCCCCATTAAAAAGTGAGAAGTTGGTAGCCGTCACACCAATGAACAAGGCTAGGAAAGTCACTTTTTCAAAAACAAGTGCTACATCAGAAAACAACACACAAAAACAAGTAGATATACACAAAACTCAGACCACTAACAAACCTTTAATGCCTTCTACAAATGTAAAATGTTCTACTAATGCTAGCAGATCAAAACCTCAAAGTGAAACAAAGAACACTAGGATCATGTAACCATTAAGTAGCAACCAGAAATATCAAAGAGTAGAAGCTCACACTAGGAATGCTAAGTCTAGTATGGATAAAGGAAATAGTATATCTAAATTTGTGTGCTCTACATGCAAAAAATGATTATTTGATGCAAATCATGATCTGTGTGTGGTGAATTATTTGTCTGATGTGAATGTACGTGCTAGAGCTAAATCTGTTAAGAGCATTAAAAAGAAAGAATGGAAAACTACTGGTAAAATGTTTAAAATGTTGGATATAAATAGGTACCCACAGGAAGGACTTTCACTCTAGTTGGAAATAAGTGTCCTTTAACTAGATTTAATTCCACTAAAATAGTGCCTCCTAGGAAACATGTTAAATCAACTGTAATGAAGAACATAAAACCAAGTAGTGCATCTCAATGGAGACCTAGAGAAACAAAACATGTGTGTTCGAGTAGTGAACCTAGGATTGTAGAAGCTAGGACTACTAACCACTTGGAACCAAACAAAAATAGGGGATCCAGTGTTTCTATTTCTCCATGCTCTTCTAGTATCCAATGTAGGTCATACAAATCGTATCTTGGTACTTGGATTCGGGCTGTTCTCAACATCTAATCAAAGACAAATATGACGTTTGAACACAACAGTTCAAACCTCGGTCTTCATTGTCAAATGACGTTTGAACACAACAGTTTAAGCCTCGGTCTTTAGTGTCAAATGACGTTTGAACACAACAGTTTAAGCCTCGGTCTTCATTGTCAAATGACGTTTGAACACAACAGTTTAAGCCTTGGTCTTCATTGTCAAATGACGTTTGAACACAACAGTTCAAGCCTCAGTCCTCATTGTCAAATGACGTCTAGTCACAACAGTTCAGGTCTTCAATGACAAATGGCAACTTCAGAAAACACTTCAGGCCCCGCTCCTCATGGAAAAGAAATATGTATGCTTCAATGCGCTTTATCTTTAAAAGAAGAGAAATCTTCTTATTTCAACAACTTCTATAAGTTTTTATGCTCGTTCAGTCAACAAGTGGATCAACATACATTAGCTTGTATTTTGATTCACTTGTTCATCAAAATGGCAATAACATATGCAATTTTTGAGGGGGGAGAAAAGTGAATAAAATGAGATCAATACGGTTTAACTCAGATAAGATCTTTTCAATATAAGCGTTCTCCCTTCCTCAAATGGTCATATGGTCAATGAATTCTGAACAACACGGTTCAGGACTCGAACTTCATCAATTGACTCCTGGATACATCAGTTCAGGACTCGTGTAAAACCTAGTTTCTCTAACACCATATGTTCTACCATCTAAGAAACACTATGAGATCATGTTTCAACTATTGATTGATGAGTACTTCAATCGTCTACCACACGCTATTTTGACAGATCCAGTAGCTATTTCTGCGCCAAGAGCTGTTGATCCCGCCGGTTCACCTTCATCAACTACCATTGATCAAGATGTACCATCTGCTAGTACTTCACCAACAAATCAAGAAATTCAATCTCAAGCCATTCATCAAGGTGTTGAAGAACAAATTCATGGACATCAAAATGTACAATTTGATAATGCACCCCTCCTTCATAATCTTTCTTTAGACTCGAGTTCTCAAGAAATAACTTTACAAGTAGTCATTTCATTAAATTTGCATCATCTTAACCAATCGTTTGATACTCTCACTAAGTTGACAAAGAATCACCCATTGGAGAATGTTACTGGCGATCCTTCTCGACAAGTTTTGACAAAGAATCACCCATTTGATGATATTTTGAAGCAAATGATCCGATTCTATTCGGTGGGAAATGGTCTGGTTGAGATCTACTATCTCAAAGGAAGAATAATGGTGGTAATTCTTCATGTATCCTATGTAAATAATTAAATCTAAAAACACAAAAAGATTTTTCATTTTATAAAATTTTATAAAAACAAAATACAAAAATATAAAATCAGAAAAACAAAATACAAAATTGTAAAATTTCAAAAAAAATACAAAATATGTTTCAAGAAATGTATTCTGAAATTGATATTATTTACGAGTTTAAGAAATGGTCATTAACAATGGACACGGAGTTGTAAAATAAAGAACTCAGAGCAGAATAGAAATTGTAAAGTGTTTCATGTCATATGGCTTACAATTATTTCAGATTGTAACCAGCTTTTCATTTAAAGGAAAGTATATCGACAAAAAGATAACTTACTTTTCCTCACAACAGGAAAATAATTTTTCTTGGGTATGAATTACATCATATTCATACAAAGGATTGTGTATACTTTGCTACACAACCCGTGCTTGCTTAAAATAAGTGTACGTGTCAGTGCATTTATTTGTCAAAATAAGAGAAATCTTATTTTTAGGAAGAATCAGAAACATAATCAGTGTTCTCAAGAATTTGAAAAAAAAAGTTTCAGAAGATATTTTCTATCACTCAAACAATGACTACAACTCTTTAAATAGAAAACGAGTCATTGTTTAAGGGAGAGAAAAAGTGCTAATAAATAATCTTTTAAAACAATCTTTCAAATCAAGTCACGGAACTTATATGAGAAAAAGTTGTAACTTAACGAATAATAATTTGAGGGGGAGCTAATATATTTTAGCTCAAAGGGCTTAAGTTTTCATAAGTTAATAGCTTTAGGTGTTTAAATATAATCTCAAGGATTGTGACTTAGGATAAAACTACATGCGATCAAATTTTGCCAACACCATAAGTTCTAAAAGGCTTAGGATTGTTTAGAAATCATTACGTAGTTTTAGGAATCCATAAAAGGAAGATATGTTTATGTTTAGATTGATAGTTCCCCAAACGGTTAATCACTAAAGTTAACTTCAAAAGAAGTAGTAAAATCTGATAAAAGAGGTTCACATAGGTATGATGATTCCTTTAGATAGTCAGTATTCTGCAGAAGGAAGTGTATACATTCGGGACTTAGTTGTCTTCAGTTTTATCATTTTGGCTACTTAAAAGGAATAATTGTCAACATTCAGGAATTAGCTGACTTTGATGTTACAATTTACATCATTCTATTATGAAGAACTCTTTGTATCTACTCATCAAAGGATTCCAGGTTCGAGGGGAAACTATAAAAGCTTCGTACGGAGAAAGATGCGACTGACCAAAGATTGCTACTTCGGAAAGAGTGACAATGTCTATCGCTCTTGGTTTTATAAGTTTCAGGTCATGTCTCATAAACCATCTTGTATACATGTAGTGCAACTTCATACATATATAGTGTTCGAGTACAATTTTTCAAGAATTTGTTTTGGTAAATTCAAAATCTTTCAAAATTGTATACTCAACACTATATCGGGTCCTCAATAATTGAGGGGGAGCTTAAGAAAATGTTTCATCAAAATCATGCTATAAGAATCTTCTCCCATGTGTTTTCAAATCTCAAATAGCAATTTTATTCCATTGTGTTCAAAAACATCATATGGTATGCTATTTTTGAGAGGGAGATAATGGACTAAAATGTAATATATGTGATCATATTTGAATCAAGTGCAGCTCATCCCGCGTATGTGCTAAATGTTTTCAAGTATCGATGCACATATGCAGGGGGATCATTTCTGAAAAAGTAAAAACAATCGAGGTACAAATGTTTAGTTTTTCCAAAGTGGTTTTAAGGCAATGAGAACAATACCCAAAGACAGACCATGTACTTACTTTTATCGGAGTTATAAGGTGGTTAAGTATAGGTATTTGTTCCCATGATCCAGCCAGAACCGGAGGGATCTACCCAGGGACATTCCATTAGATAGAATAGAAGTCCTTAGGTACGATACAAAAGGAGTAAAGTGAGATAAGGGAATAATGCGGACTAAGACAGAGCTAACACTAGAACAAACCCAACAAGGTGTTGGTGATGAAGTCTTGGTAAGCATTAAAGGGATTGAAGAATGAAAAAGAAATGTAAGGATAAAGGATGTAAACAAAGAAGCCCTCTATACACTTAAGCAGAAACCGGGTCAATACATATGCTATCAGAAACACTAAGCCTTTGTCTGGTATTGAAGATAGACATCATGGACCCAGTAATGCAAAGCACAACCCTCCCTAGCCACTCAAGGTCTCTCAAAAGACACTTGTTTCATTTCTCACGGAAATTACACACATTTATATCAACTCTCTCACTCCGAGTTAGTTGTTATTGAAAAGGTGGCAGTCTGCTCCAGCCTCCGATTACTAAAACCAAAGTGCACTATTAAGTCTAGAGCCAAAAAAGATCAATATAAATCTCATAAGACACAATTCCAAAATACACATGTTGATTCATACACTGTGAACACATGTGAGATACTAAGAGTCCTACGCATTATCCTTGTGATATTGCCAGAACATCAGAGTGATACCCTACAGTCCTCACAGTGACGATAGAAATCCTACCAGTGCCAACATCAAACAAGCACTGCGGCAGGTGACTTGTACGATTCTATATGAATCAAAATTGTGATAACTAAATATCAATATCAGTTCAGTATATGAATTGACAGATGAATTTGAAAAGTTATAATTGTTTGGCGTGTTAGAAAACTCTTTACTCATTAACACGCTAACTGATTTTCATAAATCAATGTTCAAACTTATGTCCATAGGCAGCCTCACAAGGGTATCTAGACATAGGAAAGCTAAACACGAATTGACGACTCAATCAGGAAGATTGTAACTTACCGATTCACTCTTACCGTATTGTCTGCTTTGAGATTCTCTGGTAACGAGAACGGCTAGTACAGCTTCGAAACCCTGTCAAGGAGATTATTTTAAATTCTACTTGATCACAGGCAGTATTTATACTAATTAATGGGGAACGGAAGGTTTTCTTTGATGCCGATTTTTATTGGCCTACCTTTATAAGGATGCCTACGAAATTAATCAAATATTTGTGATGCTGTCAAAGGCAAGGCAAAATCTCTCAACGTGATTGAGATTGCCTCAAAACGAATCCATATTTTGTGAGATTTTTCGATTTATGGGGAATTGATTTTTATGGGACCTTTTCAGTCGTCTCAGGGGTAAAAAATATATTCTAGTAGCCCGATCGATTATCTTTTCCAAGTGGGTTGAAGGCAAAAGCGCTCCCCACCAACGATGCTGGGTAGTTGTTAAGTTCTTTAAAATCCCTTTTCTCCCGATTTCGGTGCTCCGAGAGCAATCATAAGCGATCGTGGGACCCATTTTTGTAACGACAAATTTGATAGAGTTATGTCTTAAATTATGTGTCACCATCTTCTTTCGACTCCTTACCACCCTAAAACGAGTGGTCCAAGGTTGAAGTCCCGAATCGAGGTCTCAAAAGAATTTTTGGATGGAACGGTAGGAGGAAAAATCGTCTGCTTTCTATGGTCCAACAATTAGATAATGCATTATCGGGCTTTTAGAACCGCTTACAAGACTCAATGGATGTACTCCGTTTAAGTTAGTCTATGGAAAAGCCGTGCTCACTTACCAATTATGAAAACTAGACACACAAGCGTATTGGGGCCTTAAGATGCCAACTTCGAATTTAAACACTGCGGCCGGCGATCATCGAAAGCTTCAACTCAATGAACTTAGCGAGCTTCGTGATCAAGCTTATGAGAATTCGCTAATCTACAAGGAGAAGACAAAGAAGCTACACGATTCCAAGATAAAGAACCGAATTTTCAATGTTGGTGATCAAGTCCTTCTGTTCAACTCCCGATTAAAGATTTTCTCCGGAAAGCTCAAGTCCCGATGGTCCGGACCTTTCACAATCACCGAAGTTTATCCTTATGGCACTGCTAAGTTGTCTCATGCCGATGGATCTAATTTCAAAGTCAACTGCCACCGTTTAAAGCACTACTATGGAGGGGATACACCACCATTGGTTATCCCGGATCTCCAGACTTTCCCTAAGGACAACTAAATTCAGGGATCGAGTCGAGCTTGCGACTCGGTGACCAAAAACAAGCCGCTTCGTGGGAGTTCACCCCATGCTTATCCTTTCTATTTTCTATCTAATGTGTTGTGTTGAGAGAGGCTTGTTCTCTCTCCGATTTCTCGATGTTTGTTGCTGTGATTTTTGCAGGATTCTCCCAACAATTACTTTGAAGCCTCTCGTGTCCGGTTGATTTATCCCGTTCATCTCAAGCTTCTCATCCTTTGTGTGAAATTAGTTTGGGGAGATCCATATCCTTTCATCACTATCGATTAACGTTTATCTTTGCATACCTAATAAACGGCTTAGATTTACGTAGAAACCCGACTTTAAACATTGAGGACAATGTTTCATTTTAGTTTGGGGAAGGGAATCTATCGATTTGATACCGATTCTGAGCCAGAGAGGGTATTTTGAGGAGCTGATGAGGAGCTGTCGGACAAAGGTTCTCCGTGAGTCATCGTATACGGATACGATGGACTCCCTATGCAGCCGGTAGCCTCGCCATCTATGGACTATGTGCCAGGTCCTTAGCACCTACCTTCACCTGTCGAGGTACCATACATACCTGAGCCGGAGTACCCCAAGTACCTAGTACCATCCAATGATGAGGCACCCATAGAGGACCAGCCTCTACCTGTTGATGCCTCACCCGTAGCCCTATCACCAAGCTATGTGGCAGATTCCGATCTGGAGGAGGATCCAAAGGAGGATCCAGAGGAGGACTCCGAGGAGGATCATTCTGATTATCCTGCTGATGGAGGGGATGATGATGACGAGTTCTCTGATAATGATGACATGGATGATGAGGATGAGGAGCCCTTTAAGGACGAGGAGGAGGAGGAGCACCTAGCTCGGCCGACTCTCCTGCTGCACCTATTATTGACCCTGTTCCTTCAGCTGAGGATACAGAGGCATTTGAGACTGATGAGGCTGCACCTACACATGTGCCATAACCTAGACGACACACGGCTAGGATGTCTGTCAGACCTCAAACACCTGTACACACATCATTACCATTACCGTTATCTCCACTACCACCATTACCAGCCTCACTATTCATACCACCAGTCGACCATAGGGAGGACACTTTCGAGGCTGAGTTACCACCTTATAAGAGGTTATGTCTGACTGCTCTCACATCGAGGTACAAGGTGGGAGAGAGTTCGATGGCTGCCCCTAGACCTACAGGAGGTCATGGAGCGGATTATGGGTTTATCGGCACTATAGATGCCGAGGTCAGACGACAGAGAGCCGAGGAGGTCGGCTATGGCATTAGGGATGTTTGGGTAGACCCGACAGAGGCTGTAGAGGAGATGGCACTGACGAACCTCGAGGGGGTCAATGATAGGGTGACCGAGCTTGCTGTGGTGTAGGAGCAGGATATTCAGGATATTTATGCTGTGATTGAGGACACTCAGGGCAGGTAGACTCAGATATATCAGAGGGTTGACATATTGGCCGAGGATAGACAATTTCACTATGAGACTGCATGACTGTTGGACCAGGAGGCCCTAGTTTCCTGAGAGGCTTGGGTACATTCCATTGGGTTAAGTACGGCAGTTCACTATGAGCTGCAAGCATATATGACTCATACCCAAATGCAGGATTACCACATCGCCTCACAGGAGTCACTGACGGCGACATTGATTGCACATGTTTCGGCACTACAGGGATAATTGTCAGCAGCATTGGGACAGATTCAGGCACTTCAGGCTAGAGACCAGACTCATGCAATTGATCGCGAGGGCGATGGTAGTTCTGCCTAGATTTACATTTTTCATGTTGGATTCATAGCTATCATTTTGTTAGCCGGCTAAGTGTTATGGGTTTGTACCCAGCTAGCACGGTAGTAGGATTTGTATTTTTCATTTCTTGTATCAGACATCAGTATGTTTTTCCCCAGTATATCTATGATGTGGTTTGTAGTTATGTCCATGTCGATCCTTTAATTCTGTTATGTGTTGTGACCAGTCATGTTATATAATCGCTGTGAGATGTGAGGGACTTGTTATATAATATTTCACTCCAAAGTATGTTGTGATGTTTATGAAAGCTCACGTGTTTTATATTGTTGTGATTTAGAACAATATGCCACCAAAAAGAACCTCTGCTGCTGCAAGGGCTGCTGCTGCTACGGCGGCTGTTGCCCCAATGACAGCTGCTGCTATTGTGCAATTGATTGATGCAAGAGTGTCTGCAGCACTTGCTAATCATGAAACTCTTCGAAATAGCACAAATGGTCATGGCGACGGTAGCCACAATTCTGGCACTATATACGAGAAGGGAACAAGAGCACTACATACACTCCGCTGAGTGTATGTAACAAATTTTTTTAATTGGCAGCCTGATAAGTGTAAGAGTACTCAAATCGTATTTATGCTATAAAATAACCCAAATAAAACCCAAAACGGATCAAAAATGGTAGGCAAAAAGTCTTGTATCTGAGCTTTATGTGTGCAGGATAAGATATGTCCAAATATCACAAGATTCATTTCAAAAACGACACGAGAACGATGTAGTGATCAAGAAGCTAAAGAAATCAAAGCCGAAGCCAGAGAGATCATGCCTCAGCCTTCTACAGTCAATTACAAGAAACCACAGTCAACCAAACCCAACTCCAGCATTTTATAAGTTCAAGGGGTGATTTTTGCAATTAGTGAAAGAGGTTTAAAAGCCTAAGAAAAGTGCTTGCCAAACACAAGGGCCGGAGGTGTAATTATCCCAAAGATACAAAAAGGGCGCGGGTCTAATACCGGGTCAAACTACCCACTTGCCCCCTTTTCAACCAATCACAGCCAAGCCCCCAACCCAATTACCCGAATCATAACCCGACCATTAACCCGACCAACCCGGCTTATGTTATAACTTTTTAACACTTACTGTTCCCTCATTTACCCCAATTTCGATTTACACTCTCTCACTCACACCGAATCCCTCAAGAACACCAAGAACCCAAAGAACCCTAGTTCGTTAACCCCTCACCCCAATCCTAATTAACCATAGGGTTAATATCCCCCTCACAATCCTTAACCCACCCATCGCTTTCAATTAACCTTAACCCATTCCACCCTGGCTGAAAGAAGGAATCTCATTGGTGGATATGACGTGGGAGTGAGTGCATATTCAGTCACACTCACATAACTAACACATCAAGCCACGTCAATGATCCGGGTTACACTCATCTACGGCTTACAAGGAGAGAGAAGAAATGGAGGGTCAAGATGAAGAAAAGAAGGATCGAGAAGAAGGATGGGAGCTCAAGTTTCGGGTATAAATACCCCATCATTCCAGCTTCAAAGAGTAATAGTTAGTGGTTAATTTTTCAGTTTTATTGTAGTAGTTTAATTGTTTTTCAATTCAGTATTGAGTAGTTTTTGTAATTTCAATTTCACTCGTATTGTAAACTTTTATTCAGTTTTTTAATAAAAGTAATATTTCACATTAATTCGAGTGTTCATTTTAATTCTGTTAAAAAGTTTGTGTTTATGTTTGTTGTTCATCCGATCAAGACTTGATACCTATTGGAATTGGATGGCTGCTAGGTTATCAAGGGGTTTAGAGCTATTGGTTAGCACATAGGATTAGATTAGGTCATTGTTGATTCAATATGAGCTTATGTGAATAAGCCATAAGCTCAGAATAAGCTGTTAATGCTTTCCTGTTCATGCTGAAAAGCCAAGGTACACCTTAGACTTGTTTTACATTTTTACTTTTTCTTTTTCTAAATAAGCTGTTAAGTTTCAGTAGTTAAATAAGTTGTTTTGGATTTGCTTATTTGAATAAGCTTATTTCATTAAGTAGTTAAAATTCTGTCAAGTGCTTTTATTTTGCTTTGTTCATAAAGTTAGAGAGGTAGAATAACTAAGTTGATAAGAGCTTATAAGCTGATAAGCTTATTTAGCTTATTTCAAATAAGTTAAAGTTAAGTTTTATATAAATAGCTTCTTAAAAAGTTAGATGATAAGCTGTTTATTTTATAAAATGGATGCTGGTTGTTGGCTGCTAGTTGTTTCAGGGGCCAATCTTGCTTGTTTTTATAGTTTCTGTTAGTTTAAATTTACACAGTTAGTCCTTGATTAGTTACGCAGTTAGTCCCTAATTAATTACATAGTTAATCCTTTGTTAGTAGCTCAGTTAGTCCTTTGTTAGTTAATATTTAGATTGTTAAGTCCCTAGGTTAAGGGACTATATTTGCCAATTGATAAAACTTTGTGTTTTTTTTATAGAACTTAAATTTTACCCCGCCTACCCTTATATTTACTTTTTGTCACTTTTAGCCCATGTGTTTGTTTTGGCAGTTTTTAGTTTAAGTTTTATAAAAATAGTTTTTTATAAATAATAAATTAAGTTTTTTTTAGTTTAATTAGTTAAATTAGTTTTTAATAAATAGTTTAAAATTAGGGCTTTTAATAAAATTAATTTTCTGCAATTTTTCTCTTTATAAAAAGTATTTTTATAGAATTTTTAGTTTAAGTTTTATATTTTTAAAAATTAATTTTCAAATTTAGTTTTTTTTTAAAAAAAAAACATTTAATTTTCAAACCTTTAGTTTTTTTTAATTTTAACCTTTTAAATAGAAAAATTAGTGATAAAAAATGTTTTTCTCATCTTTTTAAGTAATTTAGGATTAAGTTAGCTTAAAAAGTATTTTTCTTAATTTTTATCAATTAAATTTCTATTTTTAGGATTTAATTTAGATTAATTAGTGTTTAATTCATATAAAATCCAAAAAGCCTTTAAAAAATATTTTTAATTTTCCTAAAATTTTCTTTAGCATTAATTTAGGTTTAGGAATCTAGTTACATTTTTAAGTTTTAAATTGCATTTGTTTTCTTAAATGTATCGCATTTTAGTCTTCGAATAAATTAATTTGTTATTTAGTTGTTTAATTGTGCCTTTAATTTTAGTAGTATAATTAAATCAAAAATATCTCTTTTTCTTATTCAAATCAGAATCCAAACCTAAACAAGGTTTCCATTGCACGAGTCATTGGGGAAACGACCCGGTGGATCAGACATTCCCGTTTATATAATACATTTTATATTATATATATATATTTTTTTAAGAGTGAATTTTATCAAGGGTAACTTGGTGACTTGCTTTAATTACTCTCGGGGATTAATTATTTTTATTATATTTTACGGTGGTGTAACTGCACAATCTTTTTTGGGGCGCCCGCTGCCACGGGGACGTGTGTAAGCGATTCCTTCGTTTTGTGTTTTGTTCATTTGGTTTGAAGATCCTTTTCGTCCTCGAAAGTTAAATTTTTGTCATAAATCCAAAAAAATCCAAAAAAAAAAAAAAATAAATAAAATAAAATATAAAAAGTAAAAAAATATTTTTCCTTTTCTTTTTAGTATAAGTAAAAGATATAAAAAAAAAAAAAAAAAAATAGAAAAATCAAAAATATAAAAAAAATTGTCTTAATTCAAAAAAAATAAAATTCACAAAGTTGGTTAACGAACACTAACAAATAATATCTTCCATTGAGATATTATCATTTCAATTTCCGGTGAACTTGCAATTGTTCCCAATTCGTAATCAAAATTTAATCACTTGCCTTTTTGTGTCACTACGACTAAAGGCTCACCTTGAAAAGCAATTTTCAAGAGCAACCGTGAAGTAGTTGATTATTTGGTTTAAGTCTCTTTCGTGTAACCGTTAAAATTCATTGCTAAAAAAAAAATTTAGTGAAAAGTTTTGTTTTTTAAATTGTGTAGTTTTTTTTCCTTTTAATGCGACACGTCGATTGCAATCTCGTAGACGTCGCAACACAATTCTTCCGGTAAAACCAATTGTTAACAAACCGTTGTTCCAATGGCGACAATCGAGGACTATGGCCCAAATTTACAACAAGCACCCACGAGGGATAATGAGGATGCTATAGTTGTTCCACGATCAATGCCAACAATTTCGAGCTAAGCAACCTTAATCAATCTTTGTGCAAAGCAACAAATTTACGTAGACAAGATCCCCACAATCATCTTCGATTTATTAATAAGTCACTTCAACGTTTTAAGACATCCCGAAGTTCCGAACACACTTCGGTTAAGCTTTTGCTTTTATTTTTCCCTTTTTCCTCTAGACGTAAAGCCCGAGATTGGTTAGACAAAGAACCAAAACCAAGAACAATTCTCACATGGGACGAGACCTTGTTTCAAAATTCATAACAATACTTCCACCTTCAAAAACCACTTACTATCGGAATGAGATCATTACTTTATCAAAAACCAAACGAAGCCTTTTAATGAAGCATGGGAACGATTTAAAAGGACTACTCCTTCGTCAATGTCCTCACCATGGCTTTTCAGAAACTCCATCCAACTCATACTTTTTGAAATTCTTTGAATTCAAACGATCAAGAGTGCCTTAATTCTGCAAGGCAGGTGGTAATTGTCTTTGGACAAAAGCCTCAAGAAGTTTAGCAAATTATTGAAAAGCAATTCAAAAGTTCGTTACTCAAGAAGTTCGTCTAATGATTCAAGAAGAGAGTAAACGGATGCTCCTCTTTCTAATTCTTCATCTTCTAATAATTCTTTCGATATGCAACAAATAGCCGCTTCTCTAGAGGATAAGATGACTATCAAGATGAACCAAATGATGAGTCAAATGAAAGCTTTAGTTGTTACTCCTGCACCCGTCAAAGCAGTTGAGGAAGTTTGTGTCACTTGTGGATCAAATCACAATTTTAACCATTGTCCGTTAACTCGAAGTGGAAACGATTTTCCCGTTTTTCAAGATAATATCCAACAATTTCAACAAACCGCAGCCGTTGGAAATTTTCTCCAAAGAAACCAACCTTCAAATTTGGCAAGTCAAATGAGACCACCGGGTTTCAATCAACCAAATGTCCAAACCAACCAAAACCGTTATCAAGGAACCAATTCTAATTTCAACCAAAACCGTGGAGGAAACTTTAATCAAAACCGTCAAAATCAAGTTTATCAAGCTCCACCATACCAAACACCAACCAATCAAGTTTTACCTTACCAACCTCCAACAAATAGTGTTTTGAAAACAGATTTTGAAAGTTACGTCAAAGCAAATGATGCGATATTGAAGAATGTGCAAAATCAAAATCAAGGTTTGCAAAATCAAATGGCAAATGTTACAAGTTTGTTAACAAGCCTTTGCACCAAGATTCATGATTTCGGCAATCCCAATCAAGCTTCAAGTTCAAGTACTTTACCAAGCAATACCATTCCAAATCCAAGGAACGAAGCCAGGGCAATAACAACTCGAAGCGGAGTTTCTTACGAAAGGCCATCCATTCCTATGCCTCCTCCATTTGTTAATCCGGATGTGGTAGAGGAGACGTCAACGGATCATGTCCCACCTCCTCTAACCCAAAAAGTTCAAGAGACAAATTCTCAAACAACAACAAAAGTGAATCAAGAGGGAATTGTCAATAATCCTAAAACATATGAACTTAAGCTTCCTTACCCGGAAAGAAGAAATGAGATTCAACTTCAAAAGTTTTGGAAAATGTTTAAACAACTTCATTTCAATATTTCTCTTGCGGATGCATTGATTTTAAATGCAAAATCACCAAAATGCTTAAAGATCTTTGCGCTAATAAGGAAAAACTTGAAGAAACTTGCTAATACTTTATCTCCGTGATGAAAATTTGTAGTGCCGTAATTCTTAAGAAATTACCCGAGAAATTGGGAGATTCTTGTCGATTTACCATACCATTACGTGGTTGGAACATTGAGGCGATTTATTCAAAGCTTAAATGTCAAGTTTAGGCCGATTTAGGAGCAAGTATCAACATAATGAAAATGCCTCTCTCTCGTCCTTTCATAGGGTAGGTTTTAACCACCTCAATCACCCAAATGACACTCGATTTAGCCAACCGTCAACTTGTCACCTGATGGGATTTGTAAGAGTGCTTGTTCCCTGTAGGAAAAGTTACATACCCAGCGATTTTCGTAGTTGTCGATTATGTTCCCGGACGAACAAATTCCTTTGATTCCGAAAGACCATTTTTAACGAACCGCGTTCGAGCTTATAATTGATGTTTAACAGACGAAAAAGTTGATCCTTCGAGTGATGGTAATGAAATTTAACGTTGAACATCGCAAAGTGAAAATTTCGAAACTAATGGTATTCAAAAAGTTGAATCAATCAACATGAATTATATATTTAACGTTCCGATTACATTGTTTTAAAGGATCTTATTTGCTCATACGTTTAGTGCAGTACCACTAATTCACTTCATCCTAGTTCTTCTCCGGTGAAGACGTAGT
Organism: Tanacetum coccineum; assembly: GCA_026074375.1. Classification (NCBI taxonomy): domain Eukaryota; kingdom Viridiplantae; phylum Streptophyta; class Magnoliopsida; order Asterales; family Asteraceae; genus Tanacetum; species Tanacetum coccineum. The sequence continues at coordinate 31,849 of BQNB010011027.1, forward strand.
GATAAATTGGAAGAAATCACCGACGAATTCGCTCATTCCTAAACTCCATTACCACCGGGAGGAAGAGTTTCCATCCTTAAAAAGACCTCCCAAGAATGATACGTTTCAGAGTTATTTCAAATCCACCTTTAAGTCAATGATAACTTCAAATCCAGCAACGTGAATCCTCTCTTTGAAGAGAAGGATAAGGATGTCGAGATTAAGTTTTCTTCCTCCACACTTACTTCACCGGAAGCAAGTGAATTAGAAGATTATCTTGAAAAAGATTCGATTCCACCGGGAATTGATCTTACCCTCCCTACCACCCTTGAAGTTTTAAGTAGCAATCCTACTTTCCCTACTCTCACCGGAGAAAAGGTTGGTTCATGGAAGACACCGATTTTCCTCTCGTTGGTCCAATTTGTGTGGAAAATGATGAATCGAATCGCGATAGGAAAAAAGTAATTTTGTACTCGTTGCAAGCGTTTCTTACAGAAGAACCCAAACCTCTTTTCCATCCTCAAGAAGTTGAAGAAGTTTTCAAGGATGTTCCAATTGATACATTGTCGATGCGAATTTAGAATCACTTTGATAATCCAATTGAATTTTTAATGATCAATTCTCCCAAACCAAAGGACCTTAAGAAAAAAGGATTTACCCATTTCATTTGACTCTACCTCTACCACAACAAGTTAATTTACCACATCCTTCTTTAGATTCCGACTCCGCCTTTTTCACTGCGGAGTTGTCGGCTAGTGTTACCTGAATTCTCTCCGAACCGAGACAAAGTATTCAAACCGGGTATACTAGTTTATCATGCCATTCATGATAAAAATCTTATAACATTGGAGGAGAATTTAAAAGAGAACATTTCCTCCGGGACTCTTTTAGTTTTCAAAGAACCATCATTTTCTACCTCCGCAGAAACCACCCAAATGAATGTTTGAAGAATGTTGTGCTTAATTTCTAACCAAAGTAAAAAGACGTTTCCTCTAAATGTAAGATGTCAATTCCTTATGCATTATCATTTGGACTTTTCTTCAATCTTCAACTTACACCAAGGCATCACCCTGTATTTTCTCCTTTAGAAGTTAGAAATTTTATTTTTGATCCCTGGAATCCTCTCAATGTCCAGTGGAAGGTTCAATAAACGTTTCTAGTGCTCTCCCTAAGAGACAACTGAATTCAGGGATCGAGTCGAGCTTGCGACTCGGTAATTAAAAAACGAAGCCGCTTCGTGGGAATTCACCCCATGGCTTATCTTTTTTTCTATTTTCCAAACCTTCTGTAATGTTTGTGATGTTGAGGGCCATCCTCTTCGTTTCTCGTTGTTTGATTGTCTGTTGTTGTGATTTGGCAGGATTACCCAACATTTCAAGAATCCTCTCGTGTTCGATGCCTAATTCCCCGAAGCACTCGAGTTCTCAAAAAATCCCCCCCTTTGTGTGAAAATTATTTTGGGAGATCAATATCCCTTCAATTTTATTCGATTACCGAATTGTCTTTTGTCTACTTAATAAACGGCTTAGATTTTCGTAGGAACCCACGACTTAAAACATTGAGGACAATGTTTCAATTTAGTTGGGGAGGGAAAAACTATCGATTTAAATGTGCTTGCTTATTGATTTGTTCTCACGTACCACTTTTCCCCCCCACAAAAATAGCAAAATTTAAAATTTTTACAGTCTTATTTCACTAAAAAAAAAAAAAAAATAAATCATAATAATAATGTGTTAAGAACAAAAAAGTATGTTTTCCGTTGTACGAACAAGATGTAGATTTTTTGACCCGATTGAACGTGTTGAGTTCTAACTTTTTCCCCCTTAACAATTAAATGATAGATAGTCTAATGCTAAGTTCCTCATGACAATGCTAGACTTAGATCGCATTAGTAAATGAAAGCTTGTGCCCTAAATCTCAAGTAAAATTTTTAATATGCCCGAGTTGGAGTTTTATATAAGGCCTTAGAAAGCATTATTGCTAAATTTCTTTTGTGAAAGAACACGAAATGATAGTGTCATTTATAAGTCCTTGATATTAAACGTAGAATAAGTTGGGATTTCTTTCATAGCTCATATGTATACTTGTGCTTTTTTCTCCCATTTAGCTTGTTCACTTTTATATAATGTTTAAATAAATAAGAGTTTGTAATGGTTTGTTTTGGTTAATAAAATTAGTTTTTAATAGAAGTTTTTTCTTTAGTTCGCTTTTGTGAATAGATAGTACACATCAGGAAAATACAATAATTGGTTTAAAAAATACAAAAATATAATAAATAAGTATCTCTGCCAGATTACTTCATCGTGTCGGAGGCGTGGCCGATGTTGTAGATTTCATAATAAGGGAAAGAGTCCGGTGGTCCATAAATGAAGTAGAATAACCTCTGACGACTTCGCTATCCCGAAGGTGGCTTCCGAGATAAAGAGGGCACCGGTTGCACCGGTTTTACTTATATAATCCGAAGTCGAAATATGTTTGCTACATCGTGTCGGAGGCGTGGCCGATGTTGTAGCCTACTAAAGGACTGAGGTTTAATAATGTTGCTTTATTTTTGTCTTACTTTGTGCCTTAAAGAGCCTAAGGGTATATGGTGCAAATAAGATTGGTTCATTCTTGTCTTAAAGAGCCTAAGGGTATATGACATGAATGGTGCCTTGCTTAAGTAGCTTAATAAAAGCCAAATTTTGGTCGCCTCAATGTGGACTTTATTCTTGATTGCATTTGATCTTTTGAAAAGGGCTAGGAGCTAATTATTGCGTTCTTTACCATTACGCTTTATTTTTGGAATTAATAAAATATCGAAACAAAAGTCTTAAAGAGCCTTCGGGTATATGACTTAAGTAAAATCCTGAGATACAAAAGTAGGATTTGCGGGAGGAAAAGTAAGTACACAATTAGTATTTATGAGTAGTGTTAGTGTCATGACTTGTAATTAACAATGATCTTGTTTTTAAGCTTGGCATGGGAAAAGTGAAAAATCGGGGATGATGAAGTTATCTTTTAGACGCTTAATTGTGCTTTTTGTTCTATGATCCTAAAAGTTACCAATGTGGTAATGAAAACATTGCATTATGTCAACACAAATAAATTGTAGTTAGGTAGTTAATAATCAAGAAAATCCATAAAAAGAGAAAAATCTTAGAAAATGGGAAGTCGGGTGTTTTATAACTTGTGATCTCTTATCTCTCTCAAACAAAACTCTTTGCTACTTTTCAAAGGTTTAGTTTGGGGAATTTTTGAGGTATTTGGTTATAAGGCATGTGATATTGCGTGAGGACACACAATCGTTTAGTTTGGGGAATTTTGATAAGTGTAGAATACACATATCTATTTATGCTTAAAATAACCCAAATAAACCCAAAACGGATCAAAAATGGCAAAAATGTGCTTGTATCTGAGTTTTATGTGTGCAGGTATGGATATGTCAAATATTGCAAGAAATCAGTCAAAAACGGACACGAGAACGGATGAGTGATCAAGAAGCTAAAGAAATCAAAGCCGAAGCCAGAGAGATCATGCCTCAGCCTTCTACAGTCAACTGCAGCTAACCCACAGTCAACCAAAGCCAACTCCATTGTTTTATAAACACAAGGACTGTTTTTGCAATTGGTGAAAGTTGTTTATAAGCTTGAAATTGTGCTTACCAAAACACAAGGGCTAAATATGCAATTTACCCAAAGTTATTTATAGCTTGAAATTGTGCTTGCCAAACACAAGGGCCGAAGATGTAATTTCCCCAAAGATACAAAAGGGCGCGGGTCTAATACCGGGTCAAATAAACCCATGGATCACCTATCAGCCAATAAGAAGCCAACCCCCAACCCAATTCAACCCGAACCCTTAACCCGACCTACCCGGTTTAACTTATAACACTTTTACACTTACTGTTCACCTCATTTACCCCAAATGCGATCAAAATACACTCACACACACACGAACACACCAAGAACACCAATGAACCCTAGTTTCTTAACCCCTCATCCCCACACTAATTAACCATAGGGTTAATAACCCTCTCACACTCCTTAACCATCCTGTCACTATCAATCATCCCCCAACCCAATCCACCCTGGCATAATCTAACGATCTCATTGGGTGATGTGACGTCATCGATCCGGGTTTACACATTTTTAATCCCACGATTGAGCTTCAAGATCAAGGAGAGAGAAGAGATGGAGGGCCAAGATGAAAAAGAAAAGAAGGATCGAGAAGAAGAAGGTTAGCTCGAGCTTGGGGTATAAAAACCCCCCTCATTCCAGCACTCGGGGTAGTAATTTTTAGTGGTTTTATTTTTTAGTTTATTTTTAGTAGTTTTATTTCTTTTCTATTCAGTTTTTTTTAAGCTTCTTCAATTGTAATTTTCGTGATATGTAACTTTGTTTCAAAGTTGTAAGAACTCTATTTCAGATTTAATAAAAGTTTTATTTCATATTAATTCGTGTATTCATTTTAATTCTGTTAAAAGAGTTTGTGTTGTGTTTGTTATTACTATCATTTGTTCAAGGCTTGGAGTCTCTATTGGAGTTGGATGGCTGCTGAGACTCCAAGAGGGTGTAGTAGGCTGAGGGTCAGCTTATAGGTTAGTATAGGTTGTGATTGTGATATAAGGGCTTATGTGAATAAGCCATAAGCCCCACTTAGCTTATTGTTGCTTTCCTGTTCATGCTGGAAAGCCAAGGTACACCTTATTTTTGTTTTACATTTTGTTCTTGTTCTGTTTTCTTAATAAGCTGTTTGAATTTGCTTAATGTTAGTTGATAAGCAGTTTAAGATAAGCTGTAGCTTTTAAGTTTTATAAGTTGAATCTATGGTGTGGTTTTGAGGTACTTGTTTAATCAGTTTAGGTTATAAGCTGCTGAAGCTTATTAGTTTTCATAAGCTTATTCAGCTTATTACAAATAAGTTAGAGATTAAGTTTTATAAAAGTTATTCTAAAAAGTTAGTTAATAAATCAAAAGGGATGCTGAGTGTTGGATGTTAGATGTTTCAGGGGCCAATCTTGCTTGTTTTTAAGTTTCTGTTAAGTTTAAAGTTACACAGTTAGTCCTTGTTAATTGCATAGTTAGTCCTTCGTTAGTTTAATAGTTTAGTCTGTTAAGTCCCTAGGTTAAGGGACTGCTTCTGTCAATAGTTCGAACTTTGTGTTTTTAATATAAAAACTTATATCACCCGCCTACCCTTATCTTTCTGATTTGGCACTTTCGGCCCATGTGTTTGTTTTGATTTAGTTTAAGTTTTATAAAAATAGTTTAATTAAGTAATAAAATTAGGTTTTTAGTTTAATTAGTTAAATTAGTTTTTAATAAATAGTTTAAAATTAGGGCTTTTAATAAAATTAATTTTCTGCATTTTTTCTCTTTATAAAAAGTATTTTTATAGAATTTTTAGTTTAAGTTTTATATTTTTAAAAATTAATTTTCAAATTTAGTTTTAAAACATTTAATTTTCAAACCTTTAGTTTTTTAATTTTAATCTTTTAAATAGAAAACTTAGTAATAAAAAAAAATGTTTTTCTCATCTTTTTAAGTAATTTAGAGTTAATCTAGTTTAAAAAGTATTTTTCTTAGTTTTTATCAATTTAATTTCTATTTTTAGAATTTAATTTAGATTAAATAGTGTTTAATTCATATAAAATCCAAAAAGCCTTTAAAAAATATTTTTAATTTTCCTAAAATTTTCTTTAGCATTAATTTAGAATTGGGAATTTAGTTTATAATTTTAGGATTTAAATTGCATTTGTTTTCTTAAATGTCGCATTTTATTTACTTTCGTAATTAGTTTAATTTGTTAATTAGTTGTTTAATTGTGCCTTTAATTTTAGTAGTATAATTAAATCAAAAATATCTCTTTTTCTTATTCAAATCAGAATCCAAACTTAAACGAGGTTTCCATTGCACGAGTCATTGGGGAAAACGACCCGGGTGATCATACTTGCCCGGTTTATTATACGTATTTTATATTATATTATATATATTTTTGAGAGTGAATTTTATCAAGGGTAACTTGGTAACTTTCTTAATTACTCTCGGGATTATATTATTTTATATTATATTTTACGTGTATAAACTGCTCAATCAGTTTTTGGCGCCGCTGCCGGGGACTTGTGTAAGCGATTCCTTCGTTTTGTGTTTGTCGATTTGGTTTGAAGATCCTTTCGTCCTCGAAAGTTAAATTTTTGTCATAAATCCAAAAAAATCAAAAAAAAATAAATAAAATATAAAAAGTAAAAAATATATTTTCCTTTTCTTTTTAGTATAAGTAAAAGATAAAAAAAAAAAATAGAAAAATCAAAAATATAAAAAAAATTGTCTTAATTCAGAAAATAAAATTCACCAAGTTGGTTAACGAACACCAACAAATAATATCTTCCATTGAGATATTATCATAAATAAGTTCCGGTGAACTTGCAATTGTTCCCAATTCGTAATCAAAGATTTAACACTTGCCTTTTGTGTCTCTACGACGTACGGCTCACCTTGAAAAGAAATTTTCAAGAGCTACCGTGAAGTAGTTGATTATTTGGTTTAAGTCTCTTTCGTGTAACCGTTAAAATTCATTGCTAAAAAAAAAAAAAAAAAAAAAAAAAAATTTAGTGTAAAGTTTTGCTTTTTAATTGTTAATTTTTCCTTTTTATGCGCACTCGTTCGCAATCTCGTAGACGTCGTCAACAACAAACTCTTCCGGTTGAACCAATTGTTGAACAAAACGTTGTTCCAATGGCCGACAATCGAACGATGGCTCAAATGTTACAAGCACCCATCGAGGGGTATGAAGATGCTATAGTTGTTCCACCGATCAATGCTAACAATTTCGAGCTTAAGCAACCGTTAATCAATCTTGTGCAAAGCAACAAATTTACGGGTAGACAAGATCCCCACAATCACCTTCGATTTTTTAATAAGGTCACTTCAACGTTTAGACATCCAGAAGTTCCGAACACTTCGGTTGTTCGAATTAAGCTTGTTTTTCCTATTTTCTCTAGACGGTGATGCCGAGTATTGGTTAGACAAGAACCAACAAGATCAATTCTCCATGGACGACCCTTGTTTCAAAAAATTCATATACAATATTTTCCACCTTCAAAAACACTTTAACTATCGAAATGAGATCAACTTTTTATCAGAAACCAAACGAAGCCTTTAATGAAGCATGGGAACGTTTTAAAGGACTCCTTCGTCAATGTCCTCACCATGGCTTTTCGGAACTCCACCAACTCGATACTTTTTACAACTCTTTGAATTCAAACGATCAAGATGCCTTAGATTCTGCAGCAGGTGGCAATTTCTTGGACAAAATGCCTCAAGAAGGTTTAGCAATTATTGAAAGCAAGTCAAAAGTTCGTTACTCAAGAAGTCGTGCTAATGATTCAAGAGTGAGTACGGATGCTCCTCTTTCTAATTCTTCATCTTCTAATAATTCTTTCGATATGCAACAAATAGCCGCTTCTCTAGAGGATAAGATGACTATCAAGATGAACCAAATGATGAGTCAAATGAAAGCTTTAGTTGTTACTCCTGCACCAGTCAAAGCAGTTGAGGAAGTTTGTGTCACTTGTGGATCAAATCACAATTTTAACCATTGTCCGTTAACTCGAGGTGGAAACGATTTTCCCGTTTTTCAAGATAATATCCAACAATTTCAACAAACCGCAGCCATTGGTAATTTTCTCCAAAGAAACCAACCTTCAAATTTGGCAAGTCAAATGAGACCACCGGGTTTCAATCAACCAAATGTCCAAACCAACCAAAACCGTTATCAAGGAACCAATTCTAATTTCAACCAAAACCGTGGAACAAACTTTAATCAAAACCGTCAAAACAACCAAAATCAAGTTTATCAAGCTCCACCATACCAAACACCAACCAACCAACCACCAATCAATCAAGTTTTACCTTACCAACCTCCAACAAATAGTGTGTCTAAAACGGAATTTGAGAATTATTCTAAAGCTAATGATGCGAACATGAATAATTTGCAAATGAAGTTGGATAATTTTCAAAATGATTTTCAAAGAGTTTACAATGAGTCTCAAAAGAAGCAAGATGATTTTCAGAAAATGATGCTCGGTTTCATGCAAAATTATCATACCAACCAACCTTCAAGTTCAAGTTCTTTACCTAGCAATACCATTCCAAACCCAAGGAACGAAACCAAGGCAATTACAACTCGTAGTGGTGTTTCATACGATGGACCTCCAATTCCACCGCCGGTGGTGGAAAAGGAAAGTGAGGTGACAAAGGATACGGAGCTACCGAGCACCGAAGACATCCAACCTCCTCCATTTGTCCATGAACAAACCAAAGACAAAGAACCAATCAAAGAGCCTTCTTCCAACAAAACCAAACCTAATTTACCTTACCCATCAAGACTCAACAAAGAAAAGATTCGTGAAAAGGATGATATCCTTGCTTCAAAGTTTATGGAAATTTTCCGTAATCTTCACTTTGAGCTAAGTTTCGCGGATGCTCTCATTCATATGCCAAAGTTTGCTCCGATGTTCAAAAAGATGCTTAATAACAAAGACAAGTTAATTGAGTTAACCAAAACACCATTGAATGAAAATTGTAGTGCGGTTGTCCTTAAAAAGCTTCCCGAAAAGCTAGGTGACCCCGGTCGATTTCTCATTCCATGTGACTTTTCAGAGTTTGATAGTTACTTAGCCCTTGCCGATTTAGGTGCTAGTATCAATCTCATGCCTTTATCCATTTGGAAAAAGCTTCAACTCTCAGGCCTAACCGAAACAAAAATGGAATTAGAATTAGCTGACCGTTCAATTTCCAAACCAACCGGTGTAGCTGAAAATGTTTTTGTCAAAGTAGGGAAGTTTTACTTTCCCGCCGATTTCGTTGTTCTAGATTTTATAGCCGATCCTCGAGTACCGTTGATACTCGGGCGACCCTTTCTTAGGACGGCTCATGCTTTAATCGATGTTTATGAAGGAGAGATTACTCTTAGGAATGATGATCAATCGTTAACCCTTAAATGTGGTGATGCACCTTCCATTTCCTACAACAATCTCGAATCATTGAAGAAAGTTGATCTAATCGATGCTACTTGTGAAGAGTACTCACAAGAAGTACTTGGATTTTCCGATTCCGTTGCTTACAACAATCCTTCTCCAGACTTTGATCCGATTGTTTCTACTTCATCTCCAACGCTTACTCCGTTTGGTGAAAGTGATTTTCTACTCTTTGAGGAAGCCGATGCTTTTATAGCAATCGATGATGAACCAGTTTCACCAGTTTTCAATGCTACGTACTATGATCCCGAGGGTGACATTCTCATTCTCGAGGCACTCCTAAATAGTGAACCATTACCTCCTCTACCAAACCAAGGTAATTACTTTCCAGAAAATCAAAGAGATCTCAAAGTCATTGAACCAAAGAAGTCTTCTCTCGAATATGCTACTTCTTATGAACCAAAAGATGAAATTCCAGAAGTCGAGCTTAAAGAGTTACCTCCGCATCTCGAGTATGCGTTTTTAGAGGAAAATAACAAGCTTCCAGTCATAATTTCAAAAGATTTGAGCCAAGAAGAAAAGACCTCACTCATTAATGTTTTGAAAAATCGAAAGCAAGCAATTGCTTGGAAACTTTCTGATATCAGAGGCATAGATCCAGAGTTTTGCTCACACAAAATCCTTTTAGAAGATGATTACCAACCTTCAGTCCAACATCAAAGGAGGGTTAACCCTAAAATCCATGACGTCATCAAGAAAGAAGTAGAAAAACTTCTTGACGCAGGATTGATTTATCCAATCTCGGATAGTCCATGGTTAGTACCTGTCCATTGTGTTCTAAAAAAGGTGGTATGAACGTTATCACAAACGAAGATAAATGAGCGGGGGGGGGGGGGGGGCGGGCGTGGTGCCTACAGATTTAGTCAAGGGATGGAGAGTTTGCATGATTATCGATATGCTAAACGTTGCAACTTGTATATAGTCCATTTTCCGTTACCTTTCATGGCCTGAGTTAGAGCGATTAGCCGGAAACGAGTTTTATTGTTTCTTAGATGGTTTTTCTGGGTATTTTCAAATTCCCATTGAACCTAAAGATCAAGAAAAAAAATATTTCACGTACATTACAACAAACCTAGCCCATACGGAACTTTCGCGTACCGTCGTATGCCATTCGGTTTGTGCAATGCACCCGGAACTTTCCAACGTTGTATGATGGCCATTTTTCACGATATGATAGAGAAGACAATGGAAGTTTTTATGGACGATTTTTCAGTTTTTGGAGATTCTTTTTCCTCATGTCTTGCCAATTTAGATCGAATGCTTAAAAGGTGTGAAGACACCAAATTAGCACTAAATTGGGAAAAGAGCCATTTCATGGTTAAAGAAGGCATTGTTTTAGGACATAAGATCTCTAGAAAAGGAATTGAAGTCGATAAAGCCAAAGTTGATGTTATTTCTAAGCTTCCTCATCCAACAACCGTCAAAGGAATTCGAAGTTTTCTCGGGCATGCGGGATTCTATCGAAGATTTATCAAAGACTTTTCCAAAATCTCTCGACCCATGACCCATCTCTTAGAGAAAAACACTCCTTTCATTTTTTCGGAAGATTGCATTCTAGCCTTTCAAACATTGAAAAAGAAGTTGACCGAAGCTCCAATTCTCATTGCTCCAAATTGGGACCAACCTTTTGAAATCATGTGCGATGCAAGTGATTATGCAATCGGTGCGGTTCTAGGACAAAGAATTGAGAAGCATTTCCGACCAATTCATTACGCTAGCAAGACAATGACTGAAGCAGAAACTAATTACACAACAACCGAGAAGGAGATGCTTGCAGTTGTTTATGCTTTCGAGAAGTTTCGATCATTATTCTAACATGAACAAGAGTATTGTTTACACGGACCACTCCGCTTTGAAATACCTCTTCAACAAGAAAGACGCCAAAGCAAGATTGGCTTCGCTGGGTCGTACTTTTCAGAGTATGATTTTAAGGTTATCGATAACTAGGGAGCTGAAACATGCAGCAGATACCTCTTCGTCTTGATAACCCTTTCGAAAATGTTTTTGATCCAAAAAGAGATTACGAGACTTTTCTTTAGAGACTTAAGTGTGTTAACATCCAAAGACCAAGTCCCCACGTGGTTCGCAGACTTTGCTAACGACCACGCGGGAAATTCATTAAAAAAGGGAAGTCGATAAGGAGAGAAAAACAAGTTCTTTAAAGATGTAAAACACTATTTTTGGGATGACCCTTTTCTTTTTAAGACTTGTGCGGATCAAATAATCCGAAGGTGTGTAGATGGCAAAGAAGCTTTTGAAATTCTCAAAGCTTGTCATAGTGGACCCACCGGGGGACACTATGGTGCCAACTTTACCGCCAAGAAGATTTTTGATGCCGGTTTCTTTTGGCCCACCATTTATAAGGATGCCTACGAATTTGTCAAAACTTGTGATGCTTGTCAAAAACAAGGCAAAATCTCTCAACGTGATGAGATGCCTCAAAATGCAATCCAAGTTTGTGAGATTTTCGATTTATGGGGAATTGATTTTATGGGACCTTTTCCGTCATCTAGGGGTAACAAATATATTCTAGTAGCCGTCGACTATCTTTCAAATGGGTTGAAGCGAAGCGCTCCCCACCATCGATGCTAGGGTAGTTTGATTAAGTTCTTAAATCCTTTCTCTCCCGATACGGGGTCCGTGAGCATCATAAGCGATAGTGGACCATTTTTGTAAAGACAAATTTGATAAAGTTATGTCATAAAATTTGTTACACCCATCGTCTTCTCGACTCCTTTACCATTCCTTCTAACGAGTGGTCAAGTTGAAGTCACGAATCGAGGTCTCAAAAGAATTTTAGAGAGGTAGGTCTGGGAGAAACCGTGCATCAGGTCCGACAAACTAAGATGATGCATTAATGGGCTTTCAGAACCGCTTATAAGACTCCTGATAGGATGTACTCCGTATAAGCAAAGTCTATGGATAAAGCATGTCACTTACCTGTTGAATTAGTACACAAAGCGTCTTGGGCTCTCAAGATGCCAAACTTCGATTGTAACATGTCCGCGGGAATCAATTCGAAAGCTTCAGCTTAATGAACTTAGCGAGCTTCGTGATCAAGCTTACGAGAATTCGCTAATCTACAAGGAGAAGACAAAGAAGCTACACGATTCCAAGATAAAGAACCGAATCTTCAATGTTGGTGATCAAGTCCTTCTTTTCAACTCCAGATTAAAGATTTTCTCTGGAAAGCTTAAGTCTCGTTGGTCCGGACCTTTCACAATCACCGAAGTTTATCCTTATGGCACTGCAAAGTTGTCTCATGCTGATGGTTCTAATTTCAAAGTCAACTGCCACCGTCTCAAGCACTACTATGGAGGGGATACACCACCATTGGTTATCCAGGACCTCCAGACTTTCCCTAAGGACAACTGAATTCAGGGATCGAGTCGAGCTTGCGACTCGGTAATCAAAAACAAAGCCGCTTCGTGGGAGTTCACCCCATGCTTATCCTTTTCTTTCTATTTTCTAACCTCTAATGTGTTGTGATGTTGAGGGGCCCATCCTCTTCGTTTCTCGTTGTTTGTTGTCTGTGTTGTGATTTGGCAGGATTAACCCAACATTTCAAGAATCCTCTCGTGTTCGATGCCTAATTCCGAAGCACTCGAGTTTCTCATCCTTTGTGTGAAATTAGTTTGGGGAGATCAATATCCTTTCATTATTATCGATTAACGAATTATCTTTGTCTACCTCATAAACGGCTTAGATTTTCGTAGGATCCCGACTTAAACATTGAGGACAATGTTTCATTTTAGTTTGGGGAGGGAATCTATCGATTTAATGTGCTTGCTTATTGTTTTGTTCTCACGTACCCGTTTTCCCACAAAAATAGCAAAAATTTTAAATTTTTCAGTCTTATTTCATATTAAAAAAAAAAAAAAAAAAAAAAAAAAAAAGTGTTAAAGACAAAAATGTATGTTTTCCGTTGGTAAGAATAAGAAGTAATTTTTGACCCGATTGAACGTGTTGAGTTCTAGCTTTTTCCCTTAACAATTAATGATGATAGTTTATGCTAGTCTCATGACATGCTAGACTTGAATCATTAGTAAATGAAAGCTTGTGCTAATCTCAAGTAGATTTTAAATATGCCGAGTTGGATTTTATATAGGCTAAGCATTTGCAAAATTTCTTTTGTGAAGAACAAGAAATGATAGTGTTATTTATAAGTCATGATATTAAACGTAGAATAGTTGGATTTCTTTCAAGCTCATATGTATTACTTGTGGCTTTTTCTCCCATTAGCTTGTTTCACTTTTATATGAATGTTTAATAAATAGAGTTGTATGGTTTTTTGGTTAATAATTAGTTAATAGAAGTTTTCTTTAGTTCCTTTGTGATTAGGATGAGTACACATCAATTACTTATTTGGCGTAAATTACAAAAATATAATAAAGAAGTACTCTGCCAGGATTACTTCATCGTGTCGGAGGCGTGGCGTTGTTGGAGTTTTATATAAGGTAGAGTCGGTGTCATAATAAGTAGAATAACCTTTGTGACTCGCTATCGATTGTGGCTTCGATATAAAGGCACCGGTTTTCCTTATATAATCCCGAAGGCGGAAATATGTTTGCTACATCGTGTCGGAGGCGATTCCGATGTTGTAGCTACTAAAGGACTGAGGTAATAATAAAGTTGCGTACTTTTTGTCTTGATTTGGCCTTAAAGTGTCCTAAGGGTATATGGTGCACATGAGATTGGTCCATTCTTGTCTTTAAGAGCTTAGGGTATTTGACATGAATTGGTGCCTTGCTTAAGTAGCCTAATAAACGCCAAATTTGATCGCCTCGATGTGGACTTTATTCTTGATTGCATCTTGATCTTTTGAGAAGGGATATGAGCTAATTATTGGTTTCTTACCATTTACACTTTATTTTTGATTAAGAGTATCGAAACAACAAGTCTTAAAGAGCCTTCGGGTATATGACTTAAGTAAAATACTAAGATACAAAAGTGATTTGCGGGAGGAAAGTAAGTTACACAATTAGTATCTATGAGTAGTGTTAGTTTCAGACTTGTAATAGCGATGATCTTGTTTTTAAGCATAGCATGGGAAACAGTGAAAAAAACGGGGATGATGAAGTTATCTTTTAGACACTTAATTGTGCTTTTTGTTCTATGACCTAAAAGTTACCCAATGTGGTAATGATAACAGTGCATTAATGTCAACACGATAAATTGTAGTTAGGTAGTTTAATAATCAAGAAAAATCATAATAAAGAAAAACTCTTAGAAAATGGAAGTCGGGTGTTTTAGCAAACTTGTGATCTCTTTTCTCTCTCAAACAAAACCTCTTTGCTACTTTTCAAGAAGGTTTAGTTTTGGGGGGAATTTTTTGAGGTATTTGGTTATAAGGCATGTGTTATTGCGTGAAGGACTCACATCGTTAAGTTTGGGGAATTTTGATAGTGTAGAATAAACTATTTATTTAGCTTAAAATAACACAAATAAACCAAAACGGATCAAAAATGGCAAAAATGTGCTTGTATCTGAGTTTTTGTGCTGCAGGTACTGGATATGTCAAAACACAGAAATCAGTCAAACGAACACGAGAAAACAGGATGAGTAATAGAGAAGCTAAAAAAATCAAGCCGAAGCCAGATAAATCATGCCTCCAGCCTTCAAAAGTCATGCAGCTAAACCACATTCAACCAAAACCCAATTTCCATTTGTTTTGTAAATTCTAAGGGTTAAACTTTGCAATTTAAGGAGTTTAATTATAGCTTGAAAATGTGACTTGCAAACACAAGGGCCGAAGATGTAATTTCCTCAAAGATACAAAAGTCGCGGGTCAAAATACCGGGGTTCAGATTAAACCCATTGGATCCTTTCAACAATAAGAATCAAAACCCAACACCGATCTACCCACAATAACCGACCTAACCATCGCCCTAAACCCACCTCTACCCGGTTACACTTATAACTTTTTACAGTTACTGTGCACCTTATTTCCCCCAAATACGATTTACACACTCACACACACATGATACACCCTCAAGAACATCCATGAACACCCTAGTTTTTAACAATTCACCCACACCTAATTAACCTTTGGTTAATGACCCCCTCACAACCCGTAACCCATCCATCACTTTCAATTAACCTTACCCCAATCCACCCTGGCAAAATGGAAAGAATCGATTGGTGGATGTGACGTGTGTGAGTGAATACTCTCACATAACTAACACACTCTTTATCCACGTCATCGATCCGGGTTTACACATTTTTAATCCCACGATTGAGCTTCAAGATCAAGGAGAGAGAAGAGATGTAGGGCCAAGATGAAGAAAAGAAGGATCGAGAAGATAGAGGTGAGCTCAAGCTTCGGGTATAAATACCCCCATCATTCCAGCACTCGAGGCAATTTTTAGTGGTTTTATTTTTTTTAGTTTATTTTTAGTAGTTGTATTTCTTTTCTATTCAGTTTTTTAAGCTTCTTCAATTGTCTATTTTCTTTGATATGAAACTCTTGTTTCAAAAGTGGTAAGAACTCTATTTCAGATATTAATAAAAGTTTTATTTCATAAATTAATATCGTGTATTAATTTTAATTCTGTTTATAGGAGTTTGTGTTGGGTTTGTTATTACTGTCATTTGTTCCAAAGGCTTGGAGTCTCTATTGGGTTGGATGGATGCTGTGGACTCCAAGAGGGTGTAGTAGGCTGAGGCGTCAGCTTATAGGGATTAGTATGGTAGTGATATTTGATTTAGGGCTTATGTGATAAGCCATTAAGCCCCACTTAGCTTATTGATGCTTTATGTTCATGCAGGAAAGCCAAGGTACAACTATATTTTTGTTTACATTTTGTTATATGTTTGTTTTCTTAATAAGCTGTTTGAATTGGCTAATGTTAGTTGATAAGCCAGTTTAAGATAAGAGTACTGTAGCTTTTAAGTTTTATTAAGTTCGATCTATGGTGTGGTTTTGAGGTACTTGTTTAATCAGTTTAGGTTATAAGCTGCTGAAGCTTATTAGTTTTCATAAGCTTATTCAGCTTATTACAAATAAGTTAGAGATTAAGTTTTATAAAAGTTATTCTAAAAAGTTAGTTAATAAATCAAAAGGGATGCTGAGTGTTGGATGTTAGATGTTTCAGGGGCCAATCTTGCTTGTTTTTATAGTTTCTGTTAGTTTAAGTTTACTCAGTTAGTCCTTGTTATTTTCATAGTTAGTCCTTCGTTAGTTTAATAGTTTAGTCTGTTAAGTCCCTAGGTTAAGGGACTGCTTCTGTCAATAGTTCGAACTTTGTGTTTTTAATATAAAAACTTATATCACCCGCCTACCCTTATCTTTCTGATTTGGCACTTTCGGCCCATGTGTTTGTTTTGATTTAGTTTAAGTTTTATAAAAATAGTTTAATTAAGTAATAAAATTAGGTTTTTAGTTTAATTAGTTAAATTAGTTTTTAATAAATAGTTTAAAATTAGGGCTTTTAATAAAATTAATTTTCTGCATTTTTTTCTCTTTATAAAAAAAGGTTTAATTTTTGATTATAGAATTTTTAGTTTAAGTTTTATATTTTTAAAAATTAATTTTCAAATTTAGTTTTAAAACATTTAATTTTCAAACCTTTAGTTTTTTTATTTTAATCTTTTAAATAGAAAACTTAGTAATAAAAAAAAAATGTTTTTCTCATCTTTTTAAGTAATTTAGAGTTAATCTAGTTTAAAAAGTATTTTTCTTAGTTTTTATCAATTTAATTTCTATTTTTAGGATTTAATTTAGATTAATTAGTGTTTAATTCATATAAAATCCAAAAAGCCTTTAAAAAATATTTTTAATTTTCCTAAAATTTTCTTTAGCATTAATTTAGAATTGGGAATTTAGTTTATAATTTTAGGATTTAAATTGCATTTGTTTTCTTAAATGTCGCATTTTATTTACTTTCGTAATTAGTTTAATTTGTTAATTAGTTGTTTAATTGTGCCTTTAATTTTAGTAGTATAATTAAATCAAAAATATCTCTTTTCTTATTCAAATCAGAATCCAAACTTAAACGAGGTTTCCATTGCACGAGTCATTGGGGAAAACGACCCGGGTGATCATACTTGCCCGGTTTATTATACGTATTTTATTATATATTATATATATTTTTGAGAGTGAATTTTATCAAGGGTAACTTGGTAATTTTCTTAATTACTCTCGGGATTATATTATTTTATATTATATTTTACGTGTATATAAACTGCTCAATCAAACGCTCTTCTACACATGCCCAAATTTGCACCAATGTTTAGAAAGCTCCTCAATGACAAGGATAAGATAATTGAGTTGACAAAGACTCGCGTAACGAGTATTGTCGGCGGTTATCTAAAAAGTTTCCTGAGAAACTTGGGGGACCCCGGCAGATTTCTTATAACGTGTGATTTCCGTGATGACTGAATGCTTAGCCTTAGTCGATCTTCGGTGCGAGCACATCAAGGCCTAAGATGCTCTTTGCGGCTGTTGTTGAGGAAAGATTGTGGGTGGGCTGAATGTTCTCACAATCTTATGTGGAGCTGCGCAAGAAGACTCGAATGATACTGAACTTGCGACCGAACGATTCTACTCCAACGGCATAGCCGAGGACTGTTTTTCGTGAAAGTGGTACTTTCGTCTTTCTGACGATGTTGTGGTCGTTGATTACGTTCCGTTCCTCGGGCTCCCTTACTCATTAGGACAAGAATTTTCTTAAGGACGGCAAGTGCCTTAATAGAGGTTCTCGGTGAACAAATGGACCTTAGACATGATGGACCCAATCCGGGAACTTTCAAAGTTGGTGATACTAAAACTCTCTCTCAAGATCATTGAATCAGTTAACCGGTCGATGTTATTGAACATTGCTTGTGTGAATTTGTTAAAGAAGTACTTGTTATTTCTGAAAGTGGCAATCCCTTCTCTACTTCGGGTCTTTCGTTCGATTACATGCTCTCCATCTTCACTCCCATTCGGAGGGAGTGATTTCTAATCAAGTAAGAGATCGATGAATTTCTTGAACAGGATGATTCAATATCCTCGGGTGTTGATGGCATCTTTGAATTATGAGGGAGATACTGTTTACCTTGAGGAGTTGTTAGTGTATCAATAGTGACCCAAATCTGCCCTCCGTCACCAGTTTATGAAATTAATGCTCCTGAAAAGGTTAAATCCTTCATGTGAAGTCATCCCGACCTTGAAACTACAAAGACTTTCATCCCATTCTCTGTGTATGCGATTTTTTGCGAGGGTGATGAATATATTACCGTACATAATCGCTTAATAACTATGAAAGATGAGGATAAAAACGACCTGATCAAGGTTCTCAAGTCCACAAAACGTGCACTTGCTTGGAGGGATTTCTGATATTAAGGGTTTAGATACACGGTTGTTGCACACATACAGATTTTGATGGAGGAAATTGCCAAACCCGTAGTTAACATCAGAGATGGGTTAACCCCAATAATAATCCATGAGGTTATTAAGAAGAGTTATATAAACTTCTTGAATGCAGGTTATTTACCCATACTCTATGACAGCCCCTAGGTATGATCGGTTCATTGTGTACCCTAAAGAAGGGAGGCATAAGTTGTGAAAAATGAAGACATATGAGTTAATACCCACTAGGTTGGTTACGGGATGGTTGAGTTTGATCGATTATAAAAACTCACATGATGCAAACTGTAAAGACCACTTTCCTTTAAAATTCATGGATAAGATGCTTGATAAGATTAGTCCGAGGAATGAGTCCTATTGCTTTTTAGACGGAATTTCTTGGCTACTTTCAAATCCCAATTGACCCACTTGATCAAGAGAAGACTACCTTCACCTGCCCTTACGGGACATTTGCCTATCGTCGCATGCCTTTTGGGTTATGCAATGCACCGGGCACGTTCCAAAGGTGTATGGTTGCAATCTTTCACGATATGATTGAGAAAACCATGGAAGTCTTCATGGATGATTTCTCGGTTTTCGGTGATTCTTTCTCCTCTTGCCTTTCCCATTTAGACAAAATGCTCCAAAGGTGTGAAGACACCAATCTTGTGCTAAATTGGGAAAAGTGCCACTTTATGGTCAAGGAAGGCATAGTCCTTGGCCATAAGATTTCTAAATCTGGGATTGAGGTTGACAAGGCAAAAGTTGATGTCATTGCAAAATTGCCTCATCCCACTACCGTGAAGGGTATTCGCAGTTTTCTCGGTCACGCCGGATTCTACCGACGATTTATTCAGGATTTTTCCAAAATCGCCCGGCCTATGACCCACCTCCTTGAAAAAGAAACTCCGTTTATCTTCTCGAAGGAATGCATCGAAGCATTTGAAACCCTTAAGATGAAGTTAACCCAGGCTCCAATTCTAGTTGCTCCCGATTGGGACTTGCCCTTTGAAATCATGTGTGATGCAAGTGATTTTGCTGTTGGGGCAGTCCTAGGGCAACGTAAGACCAAGCACTTCCAGCCGATACACTATGCAAGCAAAACTATGACCGAGGCTCAAGCACATTACACTACAACGGAAAAAGAATTACTTGCCGTAGTGTATGCTTTCGAGAAATTCCGGCCATATCTTGTCTTGTCCAAAAGCATAGTGTATACGGACCATTCGGCTCTCAAGTACCTGCTTGCTAAGCAGGATGCTAAGCCAAGATTGCTCCGGTGGATTTTGCTGCTCCAAGAATTTGATGTCGTTATCCGTGATAAAAAAGGAGCAGAAAATCTCGCCGCCGACCACCTTTCTAGACTTGAAAATCCCCATCAAAGTGAGCTCGAGAAAAAGGAAATTACGGAAACATTTCCTCTCGAGACACTTGGGATGGTTACCTTTCGTGGTGATGATAATGCCCCGTGGTTTGCCGATTTTGCAAACTACCATGCGGGGAATTTTGTAATCAAAGGGATGTCGTCTCAGCAGAAAAGAAAGTTTTTCAAAGATGTCAAACACTACTTTTGGGATGACCCCTTCTTGTTTAAGATATGTGCGGATCAAGTGATCCGACGGTGTGTGCACGGCAAGGAAGCTCTCGACATCCTCGAAGCTTGCCATAATGGACCCACCGGGAGACACTACAGTGCCAATTACACCGCTAAAAAGATATTTGATTCAGGATTTTATTGGCCCACGATCTACAAGGATGCCCACGACTTTGTCACCCGATGTGACATTTGTCAACGTCAAGGCGAAATTTCACAACGTGATGAGATGCCACAAAACTTTATCCAAGTTTGCGAAATCTTTGACATTTGGGGCATTGACTTCATGGGGTCGTTCCCGTCTTCAAGAGGGAACAAATATAAACTCGTGGATATATACTCGTGGCAGTCGATTTTACTTATCATAATGGGCTTGAGCGAAGCCTCCCACCTATTTTTTTTGATTGCCGGGGGGGGAGTTGTTGTAAATTTCTTAAATCTCTCTTCTCTTGAATTTTGGTGCCCTGTTGCAATCATAAAGTGATGCGGAACAAATTTTGCATGAACCAATTTTAAAGGTCATGCTTAAAATACGGAGTCACTCATCGTCTCACCACCGCGTATCATCCACGAACAAGTGGACAAGTTGAGGTATCCATCGTGGTTTAAAAGGATTCTGAAAGGACTGTGGCGAAAATCGTGCCTCTTGGTCGGAAAATTAGATGACGCACTTTGCTTTTCGTACAGCTTACAAAACACCATCGGGTGTACTCCATTAAGTTAGTGTACGGGAAGGCAAGGTCATTTCTTCCGATTGAGCTCGAGCACAAAGCTTATGGGCCCTTAAGCATACAAAACTTTGATATCAAAAACAGCGGCAGTTGATCACAGGAAAAGGTCAATCAATGAACTTAATGAACTTCGTGATCATTTGCTATGAAAACTCTTTGATTAATAAAGAGAAAACAAAGAGAATCATGACTCCAAACAAAACGCGTTTTTCACCGTCGGAGATCGAGTCCTCCTCTTTACTTAGGATTAAAGATTTTCTCGTGGCAAAGCTTAAGACCGCTGGAGTTGGACCATTCAACTTGTAAACCAAGTTTTTCCATATGGCACTTCGACGTATATCATAAATCCCGGACCAAATTTCAAAGTGAATGGGGGGTCTATCGTTTTAAAGCACTACTTTGGAGGGGACATACCAATACCGAGGTAGTCCGGATATCCAGGACCGACATTTCCCCAAGGACCAAATATAAATATCGGGGGACGGGACAAGCATAGATAACGACCTTAAAATAATGCGCTTCTTCGTGGGAGGGACACCCCATGCTTTCAGGTAGTAGTATGTAGTATAAGTGTTGTTGGTGTGAGGAGGCTTACATTTTCAATTACCCGTGTTTTGTCAATGTTTTGTGTGCTTTGTGTGTATGTCCTGGATTTCCCGGATCGTTGAAGACTCTCCATGGCTGCAGTATCCTCAAGCTGTTTCACATCCTCAGCTTCATTTTTGGGAATAGTATCAAATCTAACTCGAAACTACGTTTTAATCTTTTGGCACACTGAATAAACGGCCTTTAGATTTGCTGTAGGAACCCCCTTTGAAATCTTTCGAGGACGATGTTTAGTTCTAGTATGGGGGGGGATCTTCGATTTGATTTTTGCCTGCAGTCGTTTTAATCACGCTAATCCGTTTTTTTACCACCAAATTTTTGCAAAAATACCAAAAAAATGAAAATTTTAAAAATTTCAAAAATAAAATAAGTGTTTTGTCACAGTTTTGACTTTCCTAATGGGTAGAATGAGAATAATTTTTGACTCGATCGGGCGTGTTGAGCCCTAGCTAGTTCCTCAACTTACCGCTTGTAGGCTAAGCTTTCACGAATTCTATTGCTTCGAATTTTAATAAGGTGAAGAACAAGAAGTGATAGAGTTAAATATAAGTTTATGTGCTGAGCAAGATTCTTCTAAAACTTATATGAGTAACTTGTGGCTTTTTCTCCCATTAGCTTCTAATCCACCTAATCATACGTGCTCATTTCAATTCAACTAAGTCAATCGATGTTTTTAGAAAAAGCTTCAAATTTGTAACTTGATTCTTTAAAAGCGAGGTTTTTCTGTTCTTAGTAATTTGAAAGTTAAATGCCAAAGAAGCATAAAATGAAATAATTGAATGCAAATAAGATGAATATTGAATTTGCCAATAAAGCTACATTTGATTATATGTAACAAGTAAAAGATGTGTTCGTGTGATCCCACTCGGCCAACTCGAGGTGGTGGGTTCAACTAAGACTCATTTACTCTCTAGGGATTTGTTATTTTTTTTTCGTGTATGTGTTGTGATATCTCACCAGGAAGCGAGGTCTAGGTGAGGGTTCAAACTAAGACACCTATCCTTAGCCATATTAGGAAGAAGTGGCTTTTTGGGATTGGTGGGTTTTTTGGGGAATTGTTTTATTTTTTTTTTTTTTTTTTTTCCCCCAAAACTTACCGCTAGCAACGGGGTATTGTGGGTTTTCAAACTAAGAAACACCGGGTCGTTGGTTCGTGATATACCTAATGGGAGCGAGGCCTAGGTGGTGTTCAAAAACTAAGCAAACGTATTCTGGCTTAGTACTTTTGAGTATAGTGAATACTGAAAATGTTGCAAAAAGTTCTACAGTTAAAATTTCTGATATAATACATTAGTTCTAAAAATAATGTTACAAAGACCTAATAAGTTGTTGCTTTGAGTCATGATTCATCTTGAATTACGACTATGGAAATAAGTTGATCTATGATTGAGTTTGTTAGGATCACATAAATGGACCCGAACAAAGAAGCTTCGGTCACTCGAAGATACAAGACAAAAGTCTAGCTCGAAAGACAATGTTAATTATTGTTTATTATGTATAGGGCTAGATGTAAAAAAGCCCAAAAAGAAAGCCCTCAAAGGCAAATCCTAGTTAGTATAAATACACCTAGTTTAGTCAAAATTAGGTTAGCTACTCCATTATTATTTTTCATCTTAAGGGTTTGTAGCAACTCTTGTTTTTCTTTCAATCAAAAGTTCTTTAATGTTTAATCTTTCATTGCCATTGATCTTGTGATTTCATCTATGGAATGATCTAGGGATCCTACAATTGGTATCAGAGCCTACAAGATTGATGATTTGATTTGATTTGTTATTTTTTTTCTCTTGATTTCGAAAAAAAAGGGGGTTTTGATTTTTTTTATTAGTTGTTTGTTTTGATTCTTGATTCAAAGATGGTTTATGTTTAATCTAATATCAGTCAAACCATCTTGTTAGCAATCAACGTTCTCGTGATTTTCTTTTGTTCATTTTTTGTTTGGTTCGAAAAGTATTAAAAAAAAGGGGGGTCTCGTTTTTTTTTCTTTCTTTTGGTTCGATACATTAATCAAAAAAAAAAAGAGGAAACAAGCGTTTTTGATCGAATTCGTGCAAGAAAAAGGTCTTTGTATTCGTGTTTTATGTCCATCGAACGAGTGGAATACAAAGAGGATCGAACAAGCTCACATCGTTGAAGATCGAACGAGTTCAAGTCGTTACGATCGAACGAGTGTATTCTTAGGACGATCGAACTAGTGGAATACAAGGTTGGATCGAACAAGTGGAAAACAAAAGGATCGAACGAGCTCAACTTCTTAAAGATCGAACGAGTTTATTCTTCAAGCATCGAACGAGTGTGGTCTTTAAAAACCTTGTAGACGTTCGAACAAGCGGTTCGAACTAGACGACCGAACAAGCCATTCGAACGAGAGGATCGAACCAGGCAAACCGAACAAGCACCTCCCTTGGCAACCGAACTAGTGGCATTTCAAGTTTGGACCGAACAAGTATACTTCCTCAAAGGAACCGACTTGCTAATTCCTCGAGGGACAAAATCGAACGGGTTGGGACTTCTCTTTGCAGTCGAACAAGCCACTTCGAACGAGAGGATAGAACAAGCCTTAGCTAAAAACAAACTCATACTCAAATCAAAAACAAAATATCATCAATCACTTACATCAGATCTACTAAACAATCTTATTCAATGGCAACAAATGAAGAATCAAATGCGCAGGTACGATACCGTCCACCAAGATTTGGTTGAAAATGATTAGAATCATGGAAGATTGTATACACAGGTACTTCGATGGCAAACAAATGGCACAAGCTGATATGGAAATCCATCCAGAATGGATCCTAACCTCACCCGATGGTCACTGATCCTCCACTATGATTCTACTATTATGCCCGCTCCTAGGAGGCAATTTGTTACTGAATTTCATATGAGGGAGGAAAACAACACTTGAGATGGCTGTTACTCAAGCTGAATCATTTTAGTCAAGGTCTTCCACTAGGACACATCTTCAATCATCCTAAATCAAACAAGCACATGCAAGGGATTTGGATAATGTGGGTTGCTTATGAAAGGATCAGGTTAGGAATCTTCAACTAAGGAAAGGCGAAGATCTGTTTGATGAGTACGATCGCTTTTGTGCCATTGGAAACTGAGTCCATTCATGACTACTTTGTGCGTTTCCACAAGCTTGTGAATGACATGAAGATTACTCAGCTCGAAATCCATACTCATAAGAATGAACATAAATTTGTCATCAATATTCTGCTATTGGGGTACAGTATGTGACTAATGTCAAACAAACATGGATTATCTCAACACACCTTTATGTTAAGTATCTATACTCATCTCAAAAGACTACAGAGACCTTGCCTAAAAGACTCTCAAAGAAACAGGAGCAGTCTAAAGTATTGTTGATCAATGGCACTATTGTTGCTACACACCAATCTGCACTGCTCTTTCATCACCCTCAACTCCAAGTTCCTCAAACTACGCTCAGTCTCGAATGACGCTTCGATGGGCCACTATGACTCAGAGTGCTAATCTCTTAAGCGGTTTCCAAAAGCAGTTTCACACACTACCAACAACCAACTCAGGACTTCTTCCAACTCATGGACTTCCTGCTAGGTGGCATGATGGTTCACATTGTTACAGAACCAGTGTTTTCAAAGGAGGGGGGGAAGGCTCCAGGTAATGTTTGGTTAATACGGTGCTAGAGGCAGAAGGTGATATGTTAAACTGCAGAGGAGGAAGGAATGTTGGAGGCCAGTGTAAAGAACCAAGGAAAGATGGACTCCTCTAGTACTTCAAGGATAAAGCTTTACTGATGGAAGCTAAAGAGAAAGGAGATGTGTTGGATGCTGAAGCTGAAGCATTTTTCGTGATGTGGAATGCACTGCACACTTATGTATCAACCTCAGGCATGCTACAACAACATGTTTCACAGCAATCATGAGGATGCATTGACTCAGACGTGTTATGAAGGGCCCCAATGTGCTGTTGCTTTCATGGCCAACTTATCATCACTAGTTTGCAACCAACATCACGTCAATGAGGTACACTCCTATGACTAATCAACTTTTTGATAATGTGGATTATCAGTTGAGTAGGAGATGCACCAGGAAGAACATTTAGACTCCGATGCTGAGACTGAGATGTTGACAATACGAATCCCGTATCATCAGTTCTTCTTGACACGAAGCCAAAATGTTTCCAAAACTGAGGTATTGCTGACACATCTGATAAAGTTTCTATGATTGCTATTTAACTGACTTGCAAACCCAACTAGAGAATGTAAGGTTAACCAAGAAAAATGCTTGGACAGTTCGAGACTTTAAAAAATGAGCCTTTTTCAATGCAAGCAAGATATATATCGTCTAGATACCAAAAGGTCAACTTGATCCTTGAACAACAAAGGTAGATGGAACAAGCCCTAGTGATTCAGCGTAAAAGCGTTAACGCTGACTTGTGCAGAATATTGAAAGATTTGATTAATCCAATCTTTTAGGAAAGAAAAATCAAATTGTTTTTACATCTGAAAAGGAAAAGATTGTATCTGAGAACATAGGATCTAGCAGAATAGTTATCTAGGAGAAATAGTTTTGTTTAAAGATATGCTAAAAACAGTTTGCAAAAGATATGTTGCAAAGATTTAACATGCCAACACACACTATTCCTATGCTTTCTAAGAAACCTAAAGCAGCAACCGCTGACTTGCACAAGGCCCTCCTAGGTACCCGTAACCCAGGTCTCGGGTATATATCCAAGCGTGCTCAACCTGTTTTTGTATGATGCTGAACCTTTTGCATCAACTCACATCCCGGTAGTATTATGGGTTAGTGAAAGAGGTCTTGGTTCACAAGATGTGTTTAGCATGAAAAGATGAATGAAAAACCAGGACATGTTAGACCCGGACAAACGGTTTCTATGACAAGTAATGCCCTTAAGTTGTTCCTCAACTGGTACTGTCTCTGTGAACAGGGATGTATTTGGCTTACCTGCCAATGAACGTGCTAGTCAAACTACGAAACCTAATAGTCCTTGTCACTTCCCTTTATTCATCCAAAGTCGACTCCTCCAAGTAAAGTTCTGGCCAAGTCTTTTTAAAAATGGAATGCTGTTTTTAATCAATTTGAAAGTATCATAAAGAAAGAACAACACAAAAACAGACTTGTTTTCTGAATGGTGTTTTGATATGCAAAACAGTTTGTTGACAACAACTGGTTCCATTTTACGACCCATTTCAAAAACATATCTCAAGTGCTAATGATACCATTTTTAAATGAGGTAAGAGGAATTTGACAGTTTTTTGATGGAATTGGAGGCGGAATATGATCAATGTGTTCTTGCTAACAAGAAAATGGACCATAGAGGAGGAAAAACTTCTTTTAATCAGAAAAAGGATGATTAATTATGAATGTTTAGAAAAGAATTGTCTATTGTGATTACTTTTGATATGTTGTGCCCCCTAGTTCGAATTGCCTTTGCGAAGTTCTTTGATCTGCATGCGATGGGAACACACTAAAGTTCTTGAACTTGAACGCTGAGATTTTCAAAACAGAAACAGTCTTTATTGATCTGAAAAACATTTTGCCTTTCTCGAACAGTAATGATGTTAGTTTACAACTTCTAAATTTCATATACTATTAAAAGCTGCATAGACACTTCTAGTGCTCCAATGCAATTTTTGAAAATTAACAGTTAAGACAACAGCTTCAAGGGAAAGATGACATATCAGGAATTTTGAATGCTCAGTCAACATCTTGACGGTTATGAATGTAGGTTCCACTGAAGGTGTTGTGACAACAAGCGTTTAGAAACTGACAGAATTCAGTTGAAAGATCGATTTACCTCCCTTAGGATCAGCTAGATGGCCTTAGTAGAAAACGTGAGTCTGAAACGACGGTTTGATGGAACTGTCACAGGGGCGACATAATCACTCACGTTTCTGCGTCCACTGAAAGATAATGCCTTAAATGCTTGAGAATGCCAAAACTGAAATCTGAGTTAAGTAGCAAAAGAGTGGGTTGGATCTACAGCCTCTGAGAAACCCAAAGTACTTGCTTCAGGGATGTATACAAACAGTTCAAAGTACATTCCACCTCCAAAAAGAGCCAACTGGGTAAAACCAACCCCGTTGCCTAAGAAAAAGCAAGTTACTTTTCAAGAAACCCCCAGGACTTCAAATAGACCCACACAGAAACCACAAGTGCAACAAAATATGCAGCCTAAGGTTCCTGTGAATCTGTCTACAAGAACACAAACCTGCCATCTGAATACTCCGCCAACCTATGCCAAAGCGCTCCAACACTCGAACCATCGTATCTTGCACGTACAGTTGGTGAACGCGAGGAGAGCAGAAGATAACAATAGAAGCTGAATGTTGTTGATATAATCAGTTGTGATTCGTTCTTGGAAGTCTGTTGAATACCAAAACCCCCAGGCCAAAACATAGTGTGAATCATACTAAGCAGGTTTGGAAAGCAACCAGGAATTCTTTAAGTGTGATCTATACTAAGACAGCCTTGGGACCAACTAGAAAGTTGTTGGTAGTGTTAAGCCTCGTGGAACCCTCTGACGACAATTTGCGTTGTAATGATTAATGTCTTTAACTAGGATAATGGAACCCATTGTTGGCCTTTAGAACTGACCCCCGCGAGTGGTTAGTTAGTTTATCTTCCAAGTTCTATGATCTCTAGGTTCACTGATTGTAAACTTAGTGATCGAAAGGCTGGTTCCAAGGGGTTATCTGGTATTTTTGAATGCTAAGCATTGTATCCTTTGTATATTTGTGTATTTTTTTTTTTTAAATTTAGCTATATGGCTTGCAGTTATTTTCTGACGGTAACAAGGTATTAGCCCAGGTGATTTAGTGTACGTTTCAGTGCATTATTTCTATACAGACAAGAAGTTGTCTAAGCCCCGAACCTTTTTTTCTTAAACAACTTGTTTTATCAAACATGTTCGGGTTAACTAAATCAAACATTGACACGGGTCATTGTTTGAGGGGGAGAATTCAGTATTCTAACAGTTGTAAAGGTCAGTTAGGACTACTGTTTGCTGATTTCTATTCTGAGTTTGACACGAACAAACCGCTATACAAGATTCAATGACAGATTGCAGTCTATTTGTTTTGGGTATTCTAAGGTATTGTTTCTAATTGCTCACTTGACTTTTATGCTATTTCACCTCTCCTCATACTTTGAGGGGAGATTGTTACATTTTAAGGTTCATTATAGATCAAAACCTTCACATGTTTAAATACTTTGATCGGGGAGAAAATGTTGACTTCAACATGTTAAAACGGATAATTAATGATTCGATTGAATTCTAAAAAATGTAAGTCTATCCATGCATTGTGCCTAAACATTCTTTCGTTATTGTCGCACATGTGTAGGGGGAGCATAAGTGTTATTATGATCAAAAATGTCAAGGTACCAAAAGTTTGTGTTTTACTCACGTATCTTGATAAAATAACAAAGAATCTTTTTCTCTGTTTATGTTTGTGAAATGTGATCTTATGCGAAATGCTGAGGAAAAGACATGTTGTACCACCGGGTTTTTCGTTGTATGAATGGTCATGCTGGTCTTCGGACTTGGCCCACTAGGGAAGTGGTTTTCCTTAAATGTATTGTACAAAGTTTGGATTTCCAAGGGCCACTTCATATCTTTGGGAATATATTTCAGAACATCATCAGAAGATTTCTGATTTTAATCTTTCATTTGTGCCCCAATACAAAATGTTTTTATAAGCACATCGAATGTTTTTCAATATCATTTCTGCCAAAGGCTTCTACGGTACTTAATTCGTATTAAGAAGTAAAACGATAAAAAAGGAATTGTACGGTTATAGTCAGCAGATGTACTGTTTGACTCACTCTTTACCATTTATTAGTAGAAATACTTATAGTGTGTTAGTCTTCGGACATCCTGGTCTAGAGAACGGGCGAACATTAGGAATTCTGATACTTAGGTATTAGAGGAATAGTTGTCACGTGCCGGAAAAACTGTCTGTCAGAAGGTTCTTTGAATGAATCTATTAATCACTGGTACAATTTTCATACTGTAATCATTGTCCTCACGGAATTCAAAGTTTAATTGTATCCGACAGATTGTGGTCATAGTTTCGTCTTTACTCGGTACCATTCAAATATAAAACCTTTGTGTGTTACAAAATGTTTTTCTTAGAAACTTAAGTGGATTTTACATAACAATGTTTTTGTTTGGGACTAAATTTGTTCTATCATAGCGAATGACGACTCAATGTATCGATGCAAGACATGCTATATCCTTACTCACATTATCGAAGTAGTCAAGAAAGTTTACATACACAAGATTCCGCACATTCTTGAAAATCATGTTTCTTCAAATGCTAAAGTTAGATATGATTGGATGATGATACATCATCAAACTTTCAAAGATTCCAACAGATATGAGAATGTGAGACTAAAGGATCCGCGTATGGCAGAGTCAAAAGTGAAAGAAGATCACAAGTAATTCAGAGGAGTAAAGCTTAAACCAAGTCAAAGTCAAGATCAAGATCATACACATCAAGTTTTCTGAAGATCATGATCAAGGTGTTAAAGATTGAATTACCGAAGCACAACAAGTGAAGTACCCCATCAACAACGAGCTAAAGAGACAAGCACGAGTGAGCTAACTTCTCATGACCTCATCTAGGGGGAGATTGTTAGGATCACATAAATGGACCCAAACAAAGAAGCTTCGGTCACTCGAAGTTACAAGACAAAAGTCTAGCTCGAAAGACTATGTTATTTAATGTTTATTATGTATAAGGGCCAAGATGTAAAAAGCCCAAATAGAAAGCCCTAAAAGGCAAATTCTTTTAGTATAAATAGACCTAGTCTTAGTCAAAATGAGGTTAGCTACTCATTTTCATTTTTCCATCTTTAGGGATTGTAGCCACTTTTATTTCTTTCAATCAAAAGTTCTTTAATGTTTAATCTCTTGTGCTATTGATCTTGTGTTAATCGAATGATCTAGGGATCCTACAGGTTTTTACTATATTTTCATAAAACCCGTGTACTCACCAACTATTTTCATAGTTGACCCGTTTTCTCATGCATTTATGGTGATCGTCAGTAATTTTCTTATGAAGGCATTGCATCATCGTCTCATCGTGTCGTCTCTTTTAAACTTTGTAATGTCAAGACGAAGCTTTTGTGAACTTAAAACTTATGTTTTAAATGCAATGTTAGGCGAAAACAATTATGATATTATTGTACTGATTCTTTTAAATTAACTTATGATTTTGAACTATTACCATATGCTTGTGCCTTGAGCTGTCACACTCTGTGTTTTCGCTTTA
Organism: Tanacetum coccineum; assembly: GCA_026074375.1. Taxonomy (NCBI): domain Eukaryota; kingdom Viridiplantae; phylum Streptophyta; class Magnoliopsida; order Asterales; family Asteraceae; genus Tanacetum; species Tanacetum coccineum. The sequence goes on from BQNB010011027.1 coordinate 62,383, forward strand.
GCTGGGTGTTGCAAAAGTGCATCTTCTTTTGCCATCTTCTGTAATCCACTCCTTCAAACTTGTCAAGTTTGTAGAAATTAGCCACCATGTGCTTCATTGCAGCCGCCATTGATTATCACAAAATAATCTTCTTTGATTGTTGGTATCTTTGCTTGTTTCTCAGTCGGGTTAAGACAATCAATAGCTAACTAATTACCAATGAAGGTTACCGGATATTACTTGAGGTTGTGTAATCACTTTCCAAAGAATATTATTCGGCCCTATGTCTGAGTTACACGAATACCCCATTGGGATAAAACGAAGTGTTTGTTCTTGGTTTAGGCACAAATCAAGAAGCCTTCGCTTCTAAGTGTTTAGGTTTTCTGTGTGTCATACCATGCAAATTGTAATCTCCTATTTATAAGAGATATCACTCAAAACCCTAATCATAGAATTATGGTAATTAATCGGCCCATTAGTTGCACCATAATCTCCTCCTGATTTTAGGAATAGTGGTTACACGACCAATTAAACGTGGTCATTAATACAGTAATAACTGTTACTTGAATAGGTTAAAACCGTTACAGGTATTTGAATTCATTCATGCTAAGTCTTCCTTCAGCGACCTGAATGAGCTAGCTCACTGAAGAGCATACAAACTGAAGTATCCAAGCTGAAAAGATTCACTGATGAGTTAACTCGCTAAGGATACATCCTCTGATGGATTACTCCCTGATGGTGCCCTTCAGCTTACTACTCAGGGAGTATAAAGATGAAGCTATCAAACTGATGAACTTTGTTCAGTCAGAGTGTTAACTCACTGAACATCATCAGCAACTTGAATTCCATTTCATCACTATTAGAGGGTGTTGAGTGACCTATGTGTGTACACTCCGTACCTCAATCCTCATTATCCGGTATGAACTCAGCCCAGCAATTGAACTAAATTTCTAACAATATCTATGAGCATTAGGATAAGATAAAGCGTTATGAGGAGTGTTTTGGTCCGCTTGATGAAGATTTTTGATCAAAGATTCTGGCTGCTGCTGGTAAGATTAGTGAGGTTTGTGATGATCCGGTTGATGGACGTTGTTCCTTTAATGTTTTTTCATCTTTTTGAGTCAGTTTTTTCTACACTAGCTAGGTCAGTTATATTTTCCAGTTCGCTTTTCAAATTAATTAAGAACTTTGGATGTACATGTTTCCATTAACATGTCTTGGTGTTTCATGTTTTTTTGTCTGTGTTTTGATCATATGTTTTGAATGCATAACTCATTAAATGATGGACGTGTTGCACTCTTCTGGTAGCAAGTCTTTTGGTGTTAGGTTTTGAATTACATGTATGTATCTATTGGGTTTAGAGTTTGCTAATTGCCATACAACCATTGCCACTCCTGCAAAAATGTTCTCGGGCAGAGTTGTTTGTTTGAGTTTCAGATTTCATTTTCTGTTGGTGTTGTATTTTAGATTTTAAGATATTTATCATTTTGTCAGACTGAGTTTATTGCATTTGCAGGTTTCTTAAAAGTTAAGTTGGGATGCAAGGAAGAGTTGGAAGCAAGGGTTGTTTGTTCGATTGTCGGTCAGAGGGTGGATATGATTCAAGACATGCTTTATTGCTAATAAACAGGATGTTAAATACTTGAACGTTATGTTCTTTTCTTTTGTGGTTATATTTGTTTCCTTTGATTAGCAAGATACACAAAATTATATGTTAAGAAGAATCTTATGTTGGATCTTATGCTATGCAATCTGATATCTTTGTTGTTTCAAATTCGTAGGTTTCAGTTTTTATCGCAGTTATACATTTTATGAAATTGCTAAATCGTTTTGTAATTATGTTTGAATAAGTGACCACCTTTTATTTTTAAGAGTAAATAGGTGGTGACCACAGGTTGGTCTCTAAATTTAAAAGAAAGTGGCCACACGTATTGTCACTGATGTGCGTTAACGGTGTGTTAATGGGTCCGTTATCTTTAACAAAACAATGACCACACTTATCGGTCACTATCTATCAAATCAGTGACAACCTTCACCTCTTCTTGACCAAAATCAGTGACCGAATATATCGTCACAAATATAGTGACCACTGTATTTTCGTCAATGGTTAGAGACGGAATTTAATTTTTGGTCTCTGATAAAAATAGTGACGGAGCTATAGTGACGAAAAGTGACCACCCATGTTTTGGTCACTAAACAGTGTTAGTGACCACTTTTATACAGATAGTGGCCATATTTGTTTCGTCACTAAATCCAGTTTTTCTTGTAGTGTTTATTAACGATAAATTATAAGATGCTCGAGTCATCAGTAATAAGATTTAAACTCGTATAGTATTACTATTATCATGATTAAGTAACATGAGTAATAGAATGCATAAGCCTATTAAAACTACATACATATACCCGTGTGACTTGCCTACTACATATACCTTTTGGTCATTTTAAACATCTAACCAAATAAGATTGCAAATCAAACATGGGTTCCTAGCTCAACCTCATGATCTTTGTGATCAACCTTATGAGCAATCTCAAGGGGTTTAAAAGTATAAAATTTTGCACAAAACAGATAGTAGACCAAGTTAAGAACTTGCAACAATGTGATCATCCAATAAAAGTACTCCAACCTTCCCTTATTCAGATTATCATCAGGCAACCAATTTGACCCATCTTTTCCTTGGCTAAACTTATGCACCAATGTCACCAAAAGAGTACTCATGTAATTTCCTGCCGAAATCGCCATCCAAAACAAAGCAGCCGCAGTACTCCTCATACTCTCAGGTGCTTGATCATACAAAAACTCAAGATGCCCAATTGACATAAACGCTTCAGCGACTCCATGAAGACTGTACTGAGGTACTAACCAAAACACCATAATGGGAATTGTTTCATGAGGCTTATCAGCCAAACCATGGGCAAAAGCTACATTTTTACGCTTTATTTCCATGAAACCAGCTATGAATGTGGCTAAGATCGATATAGTAAAGCCAATGCCCATCCTACTTAGGAAAGAAACTCCCCTTTCTACCCCTGTGAATCTACGTGTGATGGGCACAAACACACGGTCATAGAAGACTATGGTGGCGAGCATTGAGGTTAAGGTGAAAACCGACATAGAACCAGCTGGTATTTGAAATGATTTGGTGAGGTGTCGGTCCATGGTTTTTGCTTGTTGAAGTGAGAAAGTGTTTTGTTGTACATAGGCTGTGAATAGAAGGATACCCGATGCCCATATTGGACCCATTCGGAGTAGTGATTTAAGTTCTTCAACTCTGTGGACTGTGTTTAATCTCCATAAGTTCGGTTTTGATCTTGATTTTGCATAATCTTCTTCGGTCACGATGGCGGCTTTGTCCAAGAATCTGCAATTAACGTTGTCCACTCTTTCAAATTAGTACTTATAAAAGATATTATGAGCATAGTAAAATAAGTATTAGTATAGTAAATTACTTCATTTGTTTAGTATGCATAAGTCTCCCAGCAATTGAAATAGAAGCATCAAGTTCTTCATTCTCATACAACATATTAGCATCCGAAACCATTGGCAAGTTTCTCTTCTTATAAGCTGCGACACACACTTGCACCAATCTAGTAAACGGGCTACCAGACGGATCCATATTCCTATACAACGGGTACCCGAACACAAACGCCACAATGGACACAGCCATAGCTATAGAAGGGACCCCAAGGCCCCAACCCCACCCGATATTATCTTGAATATACACAATAACTGTTACTGCCACTAGCATAGATACCCCCATGCAAAAATAATACCAGTTGAAAAACTTCCATGTGCTAGTTTTTTGTTTTTCGTCCGTTTCATCAAATTGGTCTGCCCCGAATGCAACTACACAGGGTCGGATCCCGCCTGACCCAATTGCTGTTAGCAAAAGGGATATGTACAAGATTGCTAGTTGGCCCATATTGGCTTGTTGGCATATTTGTCCATTTTCGCATGGTGGAGGTCGTAAGTTTGGTAGTATTGCTGATAGTGTCAGTGATATCATACCCTATCGAAACAAGAAAAAACTAGCTCAGACCGACAAAACTGAAGAACCAAAAACTGAACAAGACCGCACCTAATTAGGTTTGGTTTTTGGTTACACATATTCACAAAAAATCACACATAAATTTAACGTGTTGTTTGTTATAGTTTAGTCTTCTCGGTTTTAGCTATTGTTCTTATTTTCTTATGCGAGTCCTTAAAAGATGTTCTGTGTCGTTTGGGTAATTTTGTATCTGTAATCTAAATTTTTTCATACAAGATTATGATTTTATATAAATCTAACATATTTCATGTACATAATTTGACATATTATAAAAAAATGCTATTTTTATGTTAGCAGAGGTTTTTTAATTGGTTGTTGCAAAATGATTGAAACGAGACACAAAACTATAGTGTTAAATGACAAAATCGACACAGATGAAAGCTGATATTTTATGCAATATGTTTTGTAAGGTCGTTTGAAATTTATATCGTAATTTTTGCTTTAGTACACGGTTTTGTCATAATGAATACCAAGCAAAATGCTACTAGTATAACAAAGGGAAGCTTACAATCTGATAGATAACGGAAGCAACGGTGATAGTCCAAAATCGTCCTGCAAAAGAATCAGCTATAAACGCACCAAGCAAAGGTGTCAAGCTCGCGGTACCACCAAAGTTGGTTAACGTGTTGGCAGCTCTAGTTATTGGCATATGAATTTGTTGCGTTAAATAGCTAATCATATTCGTCTGAAATCCCACCACAGCCAACTTCTCACATACCTCGTTCGCTATACAAGAGCATCAAATCATTTAAAATCATGAACACAAGTTTACTGGTATTGATTTAAACAAGGAATTAATAAGTATAGAAAAAGAGTGTACCAAAAATGAAAGGCATGGTGATGAGTCCACCTTTGACTCTTTTTCCATCATGAGTTTTGTGTTGTATGTTAGTATCTCCCATTGTTGTGTAATTTGTAGCTTATGGTGGTTCTAAAATGCATGGATTTATATAGGGTGTATGGTGAGCTATAAGATAACATTATCTTTTTGTCACCATTTTGGTCTAACTTTATCACCACTAAATTGAATGTACTAGGAATCAGTGAGTTGAGTGTGAATGAAGGACAAAAATGACATAAAGTATATAGATTTCGACTTCACGTTATTTTAGTTACATGTATTAAATATTCTCAATTATCATTGTGCGTTCAAAACTATGTTTCTTATGAAAAAATCGACTAGAATTCGTTTACGGTTCAAGTTGAAACTTCACAGGTAGCAATTTACGTGGCTAGTTTTGAGATGCCTATTCACCCATTGGGGCTGGGTCGCTGGGAAGAAAAGCTTTTGCAAAATAGATCCTAGGTTTGATCTCAATTCCCCCGATTTACTACTGGTTATAGTTGAACAAGTTCGATCATTTGGAAAAGCCCCCATCGGGTTCAAAATAGACCCCGAGCTATAATTTTCCGTTAAACCATTCTTTTTATTAAGTTTGTTTAGTCAAACTAGTCAGAAACTTGTTTACTAATGAGATGTCTTTGTTTCAATCGTTTTTGAACGAAAACTGCAATAATTTCTAATCTAGTCACACATTCCAAATGAGGGAGATGCATTCATGTTTTAGATGCATGTGACATGTGCAGTTATTTTTTTTTTCATACTTCCCATTCTAATTTTATTTCTTATTGCTTCTGATAAACATTTTTGAATATTAACCGTAAAAACATACCAGTGTTATAAAATAATGAACAAGAACGCAAGAATGAGAGAGGAAGGAAGAATTCTTATTGATTGATGATTGGTAATCCCAGGAGGTTACAAATGGGTACTATATAAGGTAGAAGAATACATGTCAAACCCTAATAGCCCAATAGCCCAATAGAGATAAATGTTGAATATACATAAGCCCAACAATATTTACAACACTTCTCCTTGGATATTCATCGTTTATTATATGCTATAGACTGCCTCATTAAAAACTTTATCAAGAAAAACCCAATGGGATAAAAACTTGATGAAGGAAAAGAGTGCAGTGCGCATAGTGCGCATAATGCTCCTCCTCACTTTAATGTATATATCAAGCATCGCATGCCAATCTTCTAAATGAGTTGCTCAAATACTTTTGTTGACAACAACTTTGTAATGAAGTCCACCAAATTTCTGATGTTAACAAGAAGTCCTACAATAACGATAAAATATATGTGTAACTTCCAACCCAATATCAAATGAATTGGTTGGAAAGTATACAATCATGTACAAATATTAAAAGAAAAAAATAAACTCTTCATGACGCATATTAGTTGCAGAATTGACATAAAATGCACAATTCAAATAGCATTATTTTCATGGTACATTGAGGACAACTCATTTATTAGAGAATGTGCCAAAAACATTTATAATCAAAAATGATTTTAGATCCATTAAGGATTTCATTCAATTTGATCAAATAAGTTTATTTGAGAACTTTATTAATTGTTTATGAAGTTGAAATTGTGAGCCTATGTTGCTTTGCGAGCATTAATTATCATTCATAGAATGTAGAGAGGCACTAATCAGAACCATATGTTTTAGGGAAAATAAATATTTTATATAGCTTTTCTCATAAACTATCAATAAGATATTTACGTCATCTGAGACTATATGGGTGTCTTTAATAAACAGTCTATTGTTTGTAAATTTATTTATTTTCACAATTCAAGTATTTAGAGCACATAATTTTAGAGCTCTTAATTTCGCGTTCTCATACAAAAAAAACCAATGTTATATCCAATAGCTTTTAGGCATTAGAGTAGATATGAACCTTTACTTTCAATACTTTTTAGTATTTGCTGCCAGCTACTAAGTTTTTATGTTTGGCCAATATTTCCAGTGAGTGCAGTTTTGTGATATTAGTTGATTTTGATCCCTCATCATGATAATTAGCAAGCATATTTGTAATGTTAGACATATTTATAGACTGTAATCTTTCGTTTCGATTTCCATCTTATTATAGATCTGATAAGATTTTATTAAGATCTCATTAGCTATAGGAGGTTTCTTAGAACTTTATGTGCTAGGTCCTCTTTATGAGACTATAATGGGTCTTTTATACCTCTAACCAACCATCTTTTTCATGCTCCGTATTGTTTCATCGGTGATTTTATTGGTAACCGTATTTGTCTTATTTTTCCATGCTTGTTGGATGTCATAATATAATAGTGTCATTGTTATGGATACCTTATACTCAGAGCATGAGTAGCTGAATTTTGTTTTTAGCCAAATGTTTATAGTAGGCTATTATATTATCTATATCCATTATATAATAAATTCATAAAATTTATTCGAGGTCAATTGATATGTTAATTTCATCTCTGAAGATTGCAGTTACTTCTCCTCATCTCATGGAGGGAATTATTCCTTTTTCTATATCACGATATTATATGCATTTAGGTGTGTAATTTGCACAATAAAACTAAATGAGATATGTTTGGTTGATAACCAAAACCAATTATATAAGGGTGGATCTATAATTCACAATTGGCATGATGCTATTTTTTGTTGTTGGGCTTATTATAGAATTATGGCCGCATGAAAAACACAGTTTTTCTCTCAGTTTTCATTTAATAATTTAAGGAGTAATTCATAGCAATATCATGATGAAATACTTACTTCGTGGTATGTTAGGCTCGCATTTGAGTATTAATCATGCAAACTTGAGCGGTTTGCCGATTTAATGAAATTTAGACGATCCTGGACGCTCGATTTTAAAACTCCTAAATGGTTCCATTACAAATGGATGTTGTGTGGCTAATATATCCTTTATATGAAGTTTTCTTTCAAGTAAGTAATTTAAGGAAGGGGTCCTCAATCTAGTTGAATAGACTATGAATCAACTTCTTTTGTGGAGATAACATTAGATTGAAGAACTTATATCATCTATAGTTTTCGCATCATTGAAAGAATCGGGATGGTTGTAATCCGGTATGCTCAAAAAATATTTTATTTATTGCTCATTAAACTTATGTGCGGCTATGATTAACTTTTACTAATCTTTCTATAATGCATGTCGAGGAAGATACAAAAGAATGTAATGCATCCTTAATATTTAACTTCGTTCCTCATGACAATTTTATATTTCTTTTACGGAGCAAAACTGTGTTAGCATAGATTCTTAAATCTATGAATATAGTGTGTAATAATATCTTTGACACACTTGTATTTTGCATACATCGCATTGTATTTTTGCATAAATAGCATTTTTGTTTGCTCATTTCTTATTTTACCACTACTAGTGGTGTGTCATTTTAATCTACCTCGACCATATTCGATTTTACCATGAGAAATGAATCTATAAACTCTTTATCAGTACCTTATCACCATTCACATGGAGGGGATATGAATATCCTTATATTGATCATTTTTCTATTTCACTGAGGAAATGGTACAATTTTGTGTTGATATTTTATCACGATTCGCTTATGCGGCTCATGGAGATATTTTATGTTGATCTACTCATCTTTAATCTTGCAACTTGAGGTTGCTAACAAGTTCTTTGAATTAACACGATAATAATTAATTTTACCATGTCCATAATCACGATATCTACATGATCATCGTTATTGAGTCACATTCAGTCGAGTGAATGGAGCAAATTTAGTAAACGGGTTTATCGTGTTTCTTAAAGCATGCCCATTGCTTTGTTTAAAGAAACTTATATCAAAGCATCGTTCTCGATATATGAGCATATACTTCGCAGGCGACTTAACCATCTCATCGCATATTTTCTTGTTATCATTCAGAGGTAATACTCAATATTGCGAAAATGTGCTCGCATTTACAAGAATTTCTTACTTTTGATGGTCAAATCATTCTTTTAGATTTTGACATACATATAACGGATCTTTCACCGTTAGATATTATCTTTTAATTCAGATCTAGCACCAAAATTGTGAGACTGAACTCGCTTATGCCTTTTTTATGCAACTTGAGGTGCATACAATTATAGCGAGATTTAACGAACCTTTCATTGTTAAGTATTCCTTTTTTAGATCATCATGAAAAAGACGATGGGGGAATACCACTATTGTGGCACACTCTTGTAAAGATGCTTTATTTCAATTTTGATTGATTATACCAAATTATGAGTTATAAGATGAATCTTAGCATCAAAAATTTCAAATGAGATAATCTTTTTCCGAATTGTCAAGAATAGTAAAAACACATTTGAAAGTTTTAAATTTGACATTTTAACACATAAAAAAAATGACAAAAGCATCATTTAGCAAAGATTACATATATCATCATATTAGAAAACTTTTTTTTTCATATATCACAAAAGTTATCTATTCAAACAAGATAATAAAGCCTTTCGTTTTGTGAAAATAATGAAAATCGGCCCTTGTTATGAAATGCTTATTATGAAATTATCACAATTAAATAAAGCATGAGAATAAAAAAATGCATAAAAATGAAAAATCATAACAATAGAACTTGAGGTTTAACAAGAACATAAGATTGTGTTATTTGATTCGAATGAAGGATAGAACTTGAGGTTCTATATATACATTTTTAGCATAACATTAGGTTATGTTATTGATTATATTGATCGAATCATGTTAGAACTTGAGATTCTAACTGTTCTGTTTCTTTCTTTAACATAATATGAGGTTATGTTGCCGATTCTCTTGAGGGAATCATGATAGAACTTGATGTTCTTATCATTTTTTTAATAGAACATTACAATCATAACACAAGGTTATGTTATTTTGGATTCTTTGTTAAGAGTCAATGTAAAATATGAACTTGAGGTTCAAAAATAAAATTGTAACATGACTTGAGGCTATGTTATCGTGATTCATCAAAGAACTTGATGTTCTTAAAAAAATATTGCAATAACTTGAGGTTATTGTATTGCAATTATATTCATTGTAATAAAACTTGAGGTTTTATAATGAATAAATATAATCATAACAAGAGGTTATGATTTTTTTCTTAATAGATCTTGAGGATCTTTCTTTTTATCGTGATTCAGTTGATGACTCATTAAAGAATATATATCTGATTCACTTGAGGGAATCATCAAAGCACATAAGGCTCTTAAATAAAAATAATCATAACTTGAGGTTATGTTATTGTGATTCACGTGGGGGAATCATAAAGAACATGATGTTCTTCAAATTATTTTCATAAATGATCATAATAGAACTTGATGTTCTATTTCGTTTTAACATAACATGAGGTTATGTTATTTTGATTCTTTCTTTGTAATTAAAATAAAACATTTAGTGTTCTTGTAAATTACAAAGTTTAAAAGATCACACAATTACAAATGACAATCTAAAAAAATTATAATCAATCAAATATTACATAAAATAATAAGAGATTATGTTTCCGTCTCACGTTTAATTTAACACTTTAACTATAGGTTACTTTCTTACGAAACATTATAAATGTACAATAGTTGTTAATGTCTGATAAAATTAAACCGAATGAATATGGACCAAACATAATGATTCAATCGCCTAACATGTGATCTAATAACAAATAAGCAGACTTTTCACAAATATTGCTTATAAACATGCATGATTCAATGTCATGTATAGACGTCTAATATGTTATCACAATTTATGTACCAAATACTATGTCTGAATAGTAACTAATAACAAAATACCAAACTATTATATCTACAGAGCAAGCAAGAATGTACTGTTTTGATTGACGTAAACTACTAAGTAAACCAAACAACCTTTTGATATCATGACACAAGTCAAAAATTTATATAATAATAATAGTAGAAAATAAAATTCTATCCAACCTGAGTGTGAACCGATTAGTTAATGAAGCAAGAAATGGCTCTCTTTTTACAATTAATAAGATAATTGAAAGTATGTTGATTGATTCTCTATAGAGAATCATGATAAAACTTGAGGTTTTATCTTCTTTTTTTTATATAACATAACATGAAGTTATGTTATTGATTCTAATTATTGAATCGAATTAGAACTTGAGGTCTAATTAAATTTTTTTCAACATAACATAGAGGTTATGATATTGATTCTTGAAAGAATCATATTAGAACTTGAGGTTCTAATAATTTTTTTCTTTTACTCTAACACGACATGAGGTTGTGTTATTATTTTTTTCTTATCTCTTTGTAGTCACAAAAGAACATTAATTGTTCTTCATCACTATAAGAGAGTTTTAAAAGATTAACATGAAAATAAAATAAAATGTGATTCTCTTTATGTAATCACTATAGAACATGGTGTGTTCTTGTAAATTACTAGAGATCAATAATAATAAAGAACAATAAATGAAACGCAAATAACTGAGTTATATTTTAATTGTAAATGCGACATACATATCACTAGTAAAACGTAAATGAAACAGTAAGTTATATAAAAAAAATAAACCTGCATGTTTTCATTTGAACAATAACAATGAATGAAACAAAACTAGTCAACAAGAAACTTGATTATATAGCCGGATGTTTTTTTTCTTACCTCTTTTTGTATTAGGGTATGACTCAAATTACTTTAATTATGTGAGCCTTGGAGAACAAGGAGCATATTTTTTAATTTAGTATGTGTTTAAATTAGGAAAAAAGTATATTTTATAATTTAATATGTATTTAAATTAAGAAAAGATTGTGTTTAGCCCATATAAATAGAGGATGATTATGTACAGGGCCGTCCCATCGATTTTGGTGGCCATGTGCCAAGTTAAAAAAATAGGCTCTTGAACATGATATGTTACACATATATAAGGAAACGCTTATTAATGAGGCGAATTTCTAAAATAGCATTAGATGAACGATGATGGCTAAATAGAATCATATCACGTAACCACATGCGACTTAATTAATTTCTCAAAGCTGAATTTCTTATAATAACTATTCAAACCAGAGTTAACTCTAAAATTAAATAAAAGTGCTTTTAAAATAAAGTAAATATATAAACGATAGAGAATTTGGTGCTGTAAATGTAACCACTAATAAATTATGATGTTACATATAGGCCGAATATGATTAGATAATTATAGATGTGCTAAAAATTTGTAGGCCCTTTAGAAGATGGGGCCCTGTGCCTTTGCACCTGTGGCACATGCTCTCAGCCGGCCCTAATTATGTAGGTTTTTCATAATCCAAAGAGAGGTGATAAAAACTTGTGAGAGAGTTTTGTGAGGATATTGAGAGTTGAAGCGTCTCAATCTTGTAATCACAAATCTATATTAAGTTTTTCTAGTAGATTAGGCTTGAGGGGCCGAAAATCTCAGTAAAAAAAAAATATAAAAAAAAATCGTCAAATCCGTTTTTTTTTAACCGGCCGATTATAAATTAGAACACCAACGAAACTGGCCAAGCAAGGAGCTAGAATTACCAACAATAAAATAAGGTGTTTTTTGAGCCAATCTTCCATCCGAACTAGGCTTTAGATCTATACTTCACAATAAAAAGAATCTAGCAATGACTTATCAATAAGCATACCGACTTCGCGAGAAAGGCGTTATTCTCATCGTTAAAGTAGGAGCTTGTTTCGATATATCCAAACGTACCAACCAAATGGAGTACCAAACTCTTTCGAACAACTTTTTGAGTTTGGAATCATACGAATTAGAAACAAGCCAAGACTTCCATTCTGCATATGAGTTCAATTTTTGCAGTGTATCCAAATTCCACCAGCTCTAAACCTTTTTTAGCAATGTCCCAACCAATCCACCACCTAAAAAACAAATGTCCGTCCGATTTACAATAGCATTTATCACAATGGGACACGGGACCTATCCTGAACTTCAATACCATCTACGAGAAATGTTGAACCGGGTAGTTGTAAAGCCATCGATCTTAGATTTTCCAGGCAAGAGAACACTATGCAATTTTTATCCACAGGTGACCACTTTATCCCCAATCTAGTTACTTCTCCACAAATTCGGAAAGGCATATCACAATCGATACTCTCACGAGCATGAATACATATTGCATCCTGAGAAAACAATCATATAAGAATCTCTCTCCCGTACACTCCAATTCCAATTCCATCATGTCAGCCGAAGGTACGATAGTGACAAACGACAATTCTACAAGCTTAAGAATTGATTTTGCTCGATACCTCCCTCTAGGAATTTCAGACGGAAGGACAGACCAAACTCACGTGTCCGCCTATCTATGGAAACTAATCACAAGTAACCTCCTTTGAGGATTCAAACAAAGCGCGTATAAACAGGAAAAATTCTTTAAAAAAAAAATGCCCCTAGTATGCCAATGATCCAACCAATTTGGTGAACTCCCCGTTCCCTCTTGATGTGTCAGAAAATCAAAAACGTACATACCTTTTCATTGAGAGAATCGAACTTCACATCAATAATCACAGTAAAGTCAACATGATTTTGAGCCAATAAAGAAACTCCTCAACTCTCCGAATGAATTTTAGCCACCCACAGGCGCCGTGAATAGCCACAATAACTTTTGTCCAAAGAGAGTCTTTTTGGGCAGAGAAACTTCCAAACCCACTATCAACAAGCCTCTATTTAAAACAAAAGGCAAATAAGCTAGACACGCCAAGCCCAGCCATCGTTTTTTTGTCTGTCAATAACCATTGTTCCATTTTAACCCCATGAAGCCTTTTTATCTAGACCGGATTATCATGCCCATTAAAGAGAAATAGACATCTAATAGACTCAAGATATCGAGCACCTTTGTGAAGGAACTTTTGTGAAAGATAGACATGTGAAAAGACTGATATAAGAGTCCTAAAACCAACTTTCAAACAAAGTAATAAGACCACCAAATCAGATAAAGTTTTGGATTCCATTTAGAAAGCCGAACCTTCAGCTTTTTCTACTATCTCTCTTGGCCCATGAGCATGAACACGTGTCATAGAACCTCCCACTCTAGTCCAAGATAGTAGAAAGGAGACACTACAAGAACGAACATCCTAACTTTCGCAACCGCTTGGTGACCTGAGCACTTCCACATTAATACCCATTATCATACTTTTTCAAGTTAATCTTAAGCGGCCCGAACATGAAAAAAGCATTTCAAACTTGAAATCAAAGTGGAGAAAATTAACCGTCACTCCACTCACCTAAGAAAGATAGCATCATCCGCATAGAACATATGCCAAAGACAGAAAAAGATTGATCTAACACAATCCCTTCTTTAAACATCCCCTTGCGTTTAACGATCCTTTGAAAGATCAAAATGAAATGGCTCTCCTCCAACGATCGCACTAAAACTCAATGACGGATAGAGGTGATAAAGGATACAGCCATTCTGTCTATTCTCACCCCTCTCTAAATAAATTGAGGAACTCATTCGTCTATTAGACCCTCCATTGAACAAGATATAACCTTTAGAAAGAAGTTAGGCCAACTTTGAATCCAGTTTACGCCATTTACACCTGAAGAGCCGAACTCATTTACACACGAAACATCATCTAAAAATCCACTCAATCGAATCGATCACGGCCTTTCAAAATCGAACACACCTCATATCAAAAAAATTACCATGTATTTTCTCAACTCTTCTTACTTTGTAGAGCGCTATACAAAATGAGTAATTTTGAAATCTATATTTATATGGAGAAACCTCAACGCTTGAGTACAACTTCTTCACTTAAGAATAAATTTTAAACCCGTGCCGTCTAACTATTACTGAGAGTTCTCTCTTGTCGGACCGAGTAACAACGCAAGTATTTGCACTTCATTACACATTATGCTCCACCCATAAAACATTAACAAGCCGAAGTAGATTACACCAATCTCTTGCTGAGCAATATCTTGCTTAAGATTACTCAAGAACTCAATGAGGCTAATACGGTCACAAGTCCTGTGTGACCCAAGTAGAGCATCGCGGGACCTCTTCATTGGTGATAAAAAGAGCTATAAAATGTATGAAGAGATTACAACCAGTAGGAATTTCCTCCCCAATGAATCTCAGAAATGAAAATGCCAGATAACTCTTACAAGCCTAAATAAACATCGAGCGCGAAGCGCTCCAAATACACAAGATGTTACTAACACTCAAAAACTGCCTATAAATAGCCAAAATAGAAAACCCGTCATTGAGCGAATAGAGGGGATTTGTCTTGGCCACAAGCCCCAAACAGCCGTTATTAATCTACCTGTTTTAGAACTTACTCGCTATCGTGAAGTTCTTATAACATAATTGAATCTTTCCGGAAATAGTTTTTCGAGACAACTCTCAATTATCAAAATTACACCCTCTCCGAAGGTTTAGCGCAATCTATATCCTGAAATGAGAAAGAAATTATTAGTTATTCGACATCATCAGCTCTAGCCTCCTATCTCAAACGGCCATCAATCTAATACCCCTGAGTCTGCATTGTCTGAAAACTTTTTATATTCCAAAATTCCGTGGATAAAATATGAATTTCTCGCTTCTGATTGCGCACCATTTGATCTTGGCCTATTGAGCCCAAAACCATGGAATGAAAATAGATCAATGTTAACTGTACAAGAGAGCAAGCCAACACTCCAATACTTTTTCATCCTGCTTCTACCATCGTCACCTCTCTGTACCTTCTTGCGTCAATAACCGCATCTAACTTAGTTTTAACTCCTTCTTAGATTCTGTGGCAATAGTATATAACAGTTCACTATTTGAATTCTTTAATCCAAATCTTGATGTGATCTTTTAAGAATTTCAAATTTTACCCGCCAAGTTACGCATTCCATAAGTAGTCGCAAACAGCAAAGAGTGACAGAATTCTCCAAGACTCTGAATCACAAATCCATTAAAGCCCTCGAGTGAAAATTCCAATTGGTGAAAGAAATCGACACAAGGAACCGGACCTCAATCAAAGGGCCGACTCTCGAAGAAGAATCGGTCTGTGATCTGGATAAGAAAATATCCTATGTTCAAATTATAGCCACTATAGAGTGCGTAGAGAGGGTAAATATTTAGCAAATAGTTAGATCAAAAAATCTAACCAACTTTGCCTCATTATTGGACGCAAGACTTATGACACCAAGTGAAAGCACACCCTCCAAGAATAACTTTACTTCTCAAGACCGTTGAATTAATAAAAAATTAAAAATATTCAGCCCCAAGAACATTAAAAATTAGTACCAAACATGAGTCGATCTTGACGCGAACCATTGCAAGTCACCATAATCCACAACACACACACACACACAACACAGATTAAGTAACATGCGCCAAAAAAGTCTTTTTCTTAGTCCCAAACGCCATACATTTATCACGCGATCATGACGAGCCATAGACCAGCAATAATCAGAGTCAATATACCGTTCATAACCAAACACCCCTAAAAAATCGATAAAAACAAATCCGAATAGTGAAGCCATTTTTTACAAAAATGTTGGGATTCCAAACACACAAGATTCCACCTGAATTGCCTACCAATTACTATGAAGATGCTCAAATTCAATGACCCCAACACCAGATCGACGAACACTGAAAACAAGAGTCAATCTCCCTCATCATTTGTTCTCTTCTGAACGCTAGAAAACATTCACCTTATTCTTCACACATATCTCCTTGCCCAATCCAATCTTTTTTAGGCCTTTTTGAGGCGAGGCCTTGTAATTAAGGGATAAAAAATTTCATCCGATCTACAATCGACGCTCCTTGAGATTTCCAAATGATATCGACACAGCAATTGTTAATCACCCATCCGTGTTATAGCCCATTTGTTGGCCAACTTTCACCACTTCCTCCATTAGACACAAAACAAGCCCAACCTCGAACTCCGAGTGCACTATCTTTCATTCTAAAAACGACCGACAACCTGCGGATTCTCTACATTTTCTTTGAGGTTTTGAATTGTTAGACATCTCATCGATCTCGTTAGCTTCCTTCCTTCAAAGTCACTTAACAGACACCTTCTTATCCCTGTATCATCATGTCGTAATTAGGTGTAAAACCCGGTCGCGTCGAATCTTAGGACTAGAATTTGCGCTATACACTCTCTCCTTATTTTCTTTGATCCTATTGTCTCTTTTGACTTACAGCAAAGCGTAAATAGCCCAAAAGGATCCACAGATGAGTCCTTCTATTCTGAAACCACCTTCATTCTTCAAAAACGTCATCTGGAACTTCGAACGAGTTGCTACAATCATTCTCAGATTCAAGGTTCTTCACATCCTTCTTCTTAAACTCGATCCTCGTAACATCGAATCATTCCCCATCCTCATCCGTAGTCTCCCACCAGGCTCCAGGTCAATCAGGACCGCCATAGCACGCAATCCATCACACTTTTCACGAAAAGATCTTGCGAAGTTATCTAAATATTTTGAGCATATGACTTAGTGAAACAAACTAATCGTTTCGAGTGAAAACAATTCCCATCAAGATCATTATGTCGATTAAGTTCCCCACCTGGTTACAATTCTTTTAAGTGTTTCAAATCCATAGTCTACTTCAATGGAACACCTCTCAATTTCAACCACACAATGCAGACCATCCAGGATTGATATCGAAATAAGCTTGGCGACATTTACGAGACCCAGAGCTAACTCCCACCATTATCCCGCAAGAATGCCCTCTATTCGATTTCACAGAGGAAACAATCTAAGAAACCCACAATATCCCTAAGTAACTTACATCAAGATCCACGACAACCTCGTTCATAAGAGCGTTCTTGAGATTGCGGTAAGGGACCCAAATTCTTTCTAATCCTTCACCATTAAGGATGAAGATAAGTTCTTTTGGAGAGCGCGCACAATCTTGTCAAGAACAATGGCAGGCGGGAAGTCCATGATGCATACTGACTTATAAACACAAAAACTGATTTCTTAATACCGCATTAATATATACGAATTAGAGACTCCCATAATCCCGCACACTATAGAGACGAGGACGAAAGTGCGCACCACTTACATGTACACTCGCACTATTACCTTGTTCCAAGTAGCTCCTTTTGAAATCTTGCTTATTAGCGTCGACAGCTTTGAGAATTACCCACCCAACAATCTTGTCTGCATAAATTTTTCATCAAGCGATCAAACATATACAAACCACTTTCATAAAACTAACAAACCAAATGTGTACACCTTCTTTCGTCCCTTTGGCTGATTTAGGACTGCCAAACCTGATATGAAAATTAGAGTAATGAGTAATGATTAAACAAACAAAATAGTTCTATACGAAAGGGTCAAAGAGCAGACTATACATTGGTTAACAAATACTACATGCTTGTACAGCTGAATGCAAAAATATTGAATGACATCTGGTTGAGTTTATTACATTATAAATGTGAATTTTGATATTGATAAAAATTCCTTCATTTATGTTGGAGAGTGACACGTCTCCTAACGCACGAACCACCTATCTCATCCTAGGCATGCAAAAGACTGAGTGGCGAATCCAGATTGCAACACATGAAACCATTCAGGGCGCCTAATCAATCCAAAATATCTTGAAAGGATTTGGGGACTTGTAGTTTATGTCCAAACCGTAACGAATACTGTTAAAGATCTTTTATAAAGTTATTCGGTTTTGCATAAACAACTAACTGGAGCATTTCCGCACAATCCCAACAAATCAGATTACAACTTTTTAACAAAAGTTTCTATTAGGGTATGACTCAAATTACCTTAGTTATGTGAGCCTTGAAGAACAAGGAACATATTTTCTAATTTAGTATGTGTTTAAATTAGGAAAAGAGTATATTTTCTAATTTAATATGTATTTAAATTAAAAAAAGATTGTGTTTAGCCTATATAAATAGAGGATGATTATGTAGGGTTTTCATAATCCAAAGAGAGGTGAGAAAAACTTATGAGAGAGTTTTGTGAGTATTTTTTTTAAGAGTTGAAGCGTCTCAATCTTGTAATCACAAATCTATATTAAGTTTTTCTAGTGGATTAGGCTTGAGGGGCCGAACCGGCAAATAGTTGTGTGTTGTGTTTGTTATTTATTGTTCTTACTTGTTTGGTTATTTGTTGTATGATCCTTTGTCGTGTGTGTAATATCCTTACAAGTGGTATCAAGAGCCGAGGTTCGAGAAGAAGGAATCATACAACTTGGAGGAGGCCATTACGAGAAGAACGAAAAGTTTGTGTTTGGTGTATGATCCTTTACTGCTCTAGGGTTGTGTGTTTTGGATTGCTGTTTTAAAAAGATGGCAAGTGATATGTCAAAGTTCTCGATCCCGATATTTGATGGGAAGATGGATTTCACGGTGTGGAAGATGACGATTGAGGATATGTTGGTACAACAAGGTATTGATGAAGCTTTGGAGGAGAAACAACCAGCAGAGATGAAAGATGATGTTTGGAAGACAATACAGAAGAAGGCTTCGAGTACAATTAGGTTGGCATTGGCTCCTGAAATCAAATACAGTGTTTTGAAGGAGAAGACACCGAAGGATATTTGGGACAAGCTCACGAATATTTATGCATCAAAGTCGTTGACGCATAGATTATTTTTGAAGATGGAATTATATTCATTGAAACTTGAAGAGGGAAGTAATCTGCGTGATCACATTAATTCTTTTAATCAGTTGGTTTGTCAGTTAGCTAATGTAGATGATGCTATCAAAGATGAAGAACAAGCCTTGTTGATGTTGTCATCATTACCGAAATCGTATAAGCCGTTTGTGCAAACTATGTTAACGGGGAGGACCAATTTGACATTTAAGGATGTGCTAAAGGTGTTGAGTGATAATGAGAGAATGAAGGGGAATGATAGTTCTTCGAGTAGCGATAAATTGTTACTCGCAGATGACTCTGGAAGAGGTAGAAATTTCCAACGCGGTAGTTCGAAAGGGCATTTGAAGTCTCGAATGGGAGGAGATCGAGACATGAGTGTTGTCGAATGTTACTATTGCGGGGATAAGGGTCATATGCAAGTAAGGTGTCCTCAATTTCGTGAAGACTTGAAGAGTTTACGAGATTCGAAAGGAAAAAAGAAAGTCGACGGTGGTGAGATGAATGTAGTTGACAATTGTAACATCCGGCAATTTTTGAAATTTTTAAATGACTATTTTAAACTTTGACCTTTCAGGTCCAATCTTACTTTTTTGATTTATGATCTTTTATCGTCACATGAAAACGATTACCGCGTAACCGGTAAAAAATTTCGGAACAAATTTTAAATAATAAATCATATTTATTAATACATCTCTCATGGGAAAGTTATTTTTAACTT
>BQNB010011028.1:0-14894 GCA_026074375.1 Tanacetum coccineum
GCAAATGATAAGTTTACGACTGATAAAAAGTTAAAAACACCACCTTTTTGAGAAAGGCTTTAGAAGTTGCTATGGAGGGATCCCGACTCCGTTCCTGCCTTGAGATAGGTATCCGCATTGCATCAATGATAACTTCCAGTACTTCCAACCTTCCTGCAAATATTTCATAGGCTACTTTTTTATTAGGTTCTGTTAAATAGATTAAAAAAACCGAGTATAAAACAAACGGAGTAGATTCATCATCATATCACTAATACAATACGTTTTTGTTAAATCAGTTAGGATTCGGTATCCTGTTTATTCTGCTTGCGCATAATTGTACTATAAGCAGCATTAAATAATCTATAACCAAAACCGGACCAATAATCTCTGTTCTTTTTTTTTCAAAGAACCTAACAGTCAGTTGTTAGTCTTGGTTAGTTATTTCTGTCAAATCGGATACAATTAAGCTCTTGCTTTTTTCTGCTCACCACCAATTGAACTACAAATGAGTCAGCATAAACATGTTCCCAAATTCCTTGAACAAAACACCCGCTTAATGAGCTGGACCGTTTTATCGCAGCTTCCATCGATTGCCATTAACACGTTCTCGGACCCATTTGTCGTGTCACGCATATCCTATCCGAATAAGTCAGCTGCCATGGCTAAATCTCCCTTCCATTCACCCACCTTTGCTCTATTTGAAACTTTGTGCTTACTAAACGCCCTCCCCATAACTCTTTTTTTTTGTTTCCTCACCATTGCCGCAACCACGACATCCTTAGCAGTTAAGGTTGCGTAGGAGTAGCAGCTAAAAAATCAACAAATTCTAAAAAATCAATTTAGAACTTGCTATATTAAAAATCAACTATCTAAAATCAGTTTCAGCTACAAAAGATATTTAAATTCTAGAAAAATCAGTTACATGGTATTTGGAACTTATTTTTTGAAACTCTACTCGGAACACATAAACAATTATATGAACAAATATAAAAGGGTTTGAGAAATGGGAATTTAATACAAATAGCACGCACTCTTATCATGTCAGTTATCACTACCCCAACATCATCTACCAAAATTATCACCGATCACTTAATTTTTATGAGCAATCATTGAACTTGTGTTTCAATAAGCTTGATCTCATCTCCAGTTACCAAATATTTAACCCATCACTCATCTAAAAGTTACAGAAAACAGTATTTTGGACCAAATAATGTCACTTTTTAACCAATACATATGTAGATAGCTATAGCCGAAAATTTTAGAACATAGAAAATAGGTGTAACTCATTGGATATAAGTGAAAGTTACCAAAAGTTCAAAAGAATATGCTAAAAAGTGCACTCAAAGATTTATACACCCCCAAGTTGTTTCTATAGTACTATAATTTGTTAATCTATATTGTAGCAACTAATCAACACAATTTTTTTACCTTATGCTTAGCTCTAGTAATACCAATCTACGAACAGAACACCAACAACCCTCGATTTCTCATCTCGTTAACACCCTCACAGAAATGCAACAACTTAACAACCATAAACTCATTCCATTAAACTGAAACTCCATCTTCAATAACCTCAGCCTAAGCCGATATCCCTCCTTCATCAACAATGTCAGTCTTCCCTTCTTCAACACCCGCCACACTATTCAGAACTACCGTCGCTTTCTCCGCCATCCCAGCTACTGGCTTCTTTAACTACTAAGGAACCGTTCATCACAAAAATTAAGCACCAAATATTTACTATAACACAAAAGCTTATTTTTCGGCCTATGAGGTTTTTGAAATTTTTAAAAGCGCATAAGCTCAATTTTCTTAGCTTAATTAAGCTCATAAGCTCAAGTTCATATGGTCATTTGCCTAATAATCTAAGTTTGTTAGACTTTCAAAAGTTGAAAAACCCCATAAGCGGACCAAATAAGCATAAACAAACACCATCTACACTACCTTAACATCCTATTGTCAACATATATTGGATTACTATATTATACTAAATAAGTGTTTGGATTAGCTTATTTTCCAGGCCTATGGGGTTATCTGATTTTGAAAAAGCTCATAAGCTCTCTTTTGTGACTTATCAACTTATCAAGTTGAGCTTATAAGCATAGAAAAAATGAGTTTATGAGCTTCTTAATTTTAAATAAGCTCATAAGCCCAAAAAGTAAGTTAATCAAAACACCCCCTAAGTAACATGTTATAGAATTCCAGTGCCAAGTTTAAAAAAAGATACACCATATTCGATTTTGGGTGCTTGGATTTTCTATGACAATGCATCATCCCCACCTGTGGTGCCATAAATCCAAGCGACGAGAGACTGCTTATGGTCACGGCTTTGACCTGCTGCTCCATTTTACTTTCCATACCCATCCCAGTCGATGTATCAGATTCATAGACATAATATCTTGATTTTACATCACGATCAATTCACCCTGCCATACAAATAATCATTAGTGAATACATAAAAAATTGAAAGATCAATAATGAGGTCATCATAAACTGTATACCTCAATTATTACACGAAAGCTGAAACAAAATAATAACAGCTTCTTCATGGGCTGTTTGAATCTCTGCACCAAACATTACACGCCTTGTGATATTCCCCCTTCTTCCGGTTCAGGTGACAACGCAGTCGCATCATGCCCATATCCGACAATTGTCAATGTCACTTTCCTCCCTCTACTTGGCTCTGTACCATTAGTTCACCTAAAATAATAAACATAACAATACAGAGGGCGTTTTGCTAAGCTCGTTTGAAGTACCTAATAAGTTACTCTATTTTGAAAATAAATATGCGCTTATCCTAACACTTATTCCAGTCGACAATCCATATCAACTTATTCATAAGCAAATGATTCGAATTCGCGATATACTAAAAAACCGGAAACTCAATATACAAACATCGTCTTAAACCACCAGTCCACACAAAAACCATTTATATTTTCAGTTTTCGATGTCAAAATCACTACTTTCTGATACTTTGAGGGTCTAAAAGTTTCAAAACCAATGAAGTGTGACGCCATTATCAGAAAACCGATTTCCTGTCATATAGTGCTATTAATAAACTATACTATTAATCAACTCGATGTATTAAAACTCGCCTTAACTCGAGTACTCGACTCGATCATATAATACTGAAACGATACAAACATAACAATATATAATCAGCATCTCATCGTGGCAATTTATAAAGTACTGTGCTTTTGAATAATTTGAAAGCTTATGCTTATAAGCTTATATAAGATGGTTGTTCCAGACCAGCTTATGCTTATTGTAATACAACCAAATTAAAACACTACTCCCTATACATTTTGTAGTCTTTTAATAAGAACTCCCAAACACCCCTTTATTTTATAAACAACCAATGAGTGAAATAAGTTGTTACCTTTTAGTTTGGCATCATAGTTACCAGCACATGAACCCCAGCTCAATCCGTCCACACTGCAATTTAATATTTTCATTTGTAAATGTTTGACTGTGTAATAATAAGCTAGCACAATGAAAGAAGCAGTTTAACTGGCTATTTGTAAACAATTTATTCCAAACTCAATGCATCACTATGGTTTTTGATCCTTTCGGCCCATTTGACCTTTCGTTTTCAAGTAAATATTAAGGTGTACGTAAACGAACTGAATTACTAAAAACAAATTATAGAATTTACCCACTTTGATGCATAATCCTGCGCGCATAGACAGAATGATGGGCTTAATTTCGTTAATAATCTCTTGCTCATCCGCTGTGTTCAGGCCTTTCTTTCGGTGTGGTAAAAGGTCCTCCTGGTCTAGGACCATCATTCGATCCCCAACTGGCCTTGCAGGGTGATCTTTTTAGGAACCCATCCCTCTTTCTTCTTCCACCCGACTTGGTCCTGTATTTGTTCCTCCTTCCTGTTCCATTCCCAATTACTCCATCTAAACATACCACATTGCTATTCTAGATTCCAATCCTCCCTAGAACATAACAAAAATCTCCAGATTGAGAAAAGTGCATATACAGATAAACAACTAACAACATCGAAAGCCTTAATGAATATGTTAGTGATTCGGTTTTATTTGGCTTAACATTAGGTTTTTTTATCGCTTTCCAAGTCCAAACCCAAACAAAAAGAAACTTATGGCATCGGTGTTAACGAAAGAATATTCTTTAAACCATAAATTCAGCATAGTATGGCTAAGCAATGTAGCATTTAATCTTTTCAAAATAGCTAAATTCTTGTCCTAAAAGCAAAAAAGATTTGTGGTCATGAAATGAACAGGCGTTGTATAGAAGAAATACACTTTTAAAAAAACAACCAAACTCTTAGATGCATCAGGAATAGAGTTTAGGTGATTTTTAAGGCGTATGACCCATTCCCCTGACTTATTTGACCCGTTTGAGAATCATAAGCAAATGGGTCTAAATTGCCACTTCCACTATGTTCATGTTAAAACAAAACAAAGAAGTAAGCCTAAGTCGTCGCTATGTAAATAGGATATTTTAGTAGTCACATTGATATTAAAAGGTTTAGAAAGTGACTAACCTGCGCGAGAATCAAGGTCGACTTCATAATCCATAGGATTCAACGGTTTCCTTTGCACTGGCGCACCTTTCGCTGCAATCATTAACAAATTTTCAAATAAAAAACTGAAACATGTATATTCACATTTTAAACAAAACAAAATGTCACTGTGTTTGGGGTTGTGCCTTTGGAGTACGTCATCTAACTAACACATTGGACGAAACACTGACATAAACACTTACTGTTTAAAAATGCAATCCCAAAAATCTAATATCAGATACAACGCACTACATTAGTTGATTTTGTCACACAATAATACATTAATTACAAAAGACCTAATTCAGGGTTCGCGGGCTTATGTAAAACTGAAAAGTCAAATAAGCTCTATTACCTTAAGCTTATAAGCCATAACTTGAGCTTATAAGCCATAAACTTGAAAGCCTAAACAATGACCTTCAAAAGCCCATAAGGTCAAAAATAAAAAGCTAATCCAAACACCCCTGATAATATATTATGCAAGCGAAGCTAAAAATTGAAGGTAACTTACCTTTATAAACCACTAATGATCTGAAATAGTCAGTGTGTTCCTGTAGAAACATATAATATACACAATCAAAACAAAAACATTGAATCTTTATATCTTTAAAAAAAATGATAAAACCTTCCTTTACACTGTCGGAATCGTTGCTACACTACCGCCTGCCAACTTCGCCGCCTCTAATTCATATCTTCGTGGTTAAATCGAACTTGATATGAAAAAGAGCGTGTGTGAGTGGAAGGTTTGAGAATGAATTTGGTGTATGTGTTTTGGGGCGGTGGTTTTTTTATCAATGAAAAAGAACAGATTTGATGATTTTGGTGGGGAAGAGGTAGAAGAGGGAGACACGTATTTGTTTAGTAATTTACTGTGCATAACGATTTTAAAAACATTATTTTTACTGTTCATTACAATAAAAAAATGAATTAATTTCATATATCACCCTATTTTGAACATTAATTTCATATATACCCAAAATGCAACCCATGAATGCATAATGTACAATGTTTTTAAAGCATGTTTGGGTGTATATGAAATTTTCATTTTAAAGAAGGGGATACATAAAATTGCCTCAAAAAAAATTGGTAAAACTCACGGCAAATGTAATATACAAGTTTCTGAAACCCGCGCTTCGCTGCGGCGCATTTTGTGTGTTATGTTTCTCATTATAAAGTTTTCTTTGTTTTTTTTGTGATAGCCACATTTTTTATATTTGAGTGAATATGCATTTTGTATAGAGTGTTTTCAATTATGAAATCCCATGTACTACTCCAAGAGTGCTGGGCAATGTACTTTAAAAAGTGAAAATCAACATGTACAAATTATACAATCCATATATGAACTCTGAACATTTCATTCATATCCACTTCCTTGGAATTCGCTACTTCATCTTTTTCTAAGGCGTAATCCCAACAAAAAACTTTAGCTGTTGTGCATTGGGTCTGAAACACAATAAAGTTCATCATCATTTGCTCAAAGTTGATCAAGTTCACACATTAAAAGAGCTTGGTCAATGTGTCTTAAATCAAATCATATGATAGTGCACAAATGTATTCCAATGCATAAAATAGTTGCAGGAACTTAGCAAATGGTCAAAAAGGAAAATCAAGACACTTGTAACTACACATGATTAATTTTACTCATTTAATTATGAATCAAGTAGTGTTATATATCTGTAAGGAGTAAACTCAAATACCAAACTAAGACATAAAAAACTAAAGGGACAAAATAACATACAAAAGGAAAACAAATGAAATTAGGATCACAACTTCAGCAAGAGGAGAGAACTGGACCACCTGTTCACATTGAACTTTTTTACATCTTTGACTTTACTTTCAAACTCACTTATAGCCCTACAAAACCTTTACATGGACACACACTACTTGATCAGAAAGTAACATGGATGTATATTCCATGTTCCACCCAAGCCACCATTAAACCAAAGATGCAGCACTTGTCTTACTTTCTCCTCATAAACAAAAACTACAATTACTAGCTCGCCAGAAGCATATATTTCTCACATAAACACAGGAAAAAATATTGACCAAATAATCCATACTATTTTAACCATAATTGACATTTCAAACACGCAGTTTGCATTCAAGATCAATGACACAGAACTTATACAAAAATTATTAAGCAAGCTTATGGCATAACCATAAACATGTACCTGCGCTTAGACATTGTTTGATCTCCTTCACCCATTGGACAATCCATCTTTATTTTTCTCCAAGTCCGACCAGAAGCCCAGGCTCAAAACCATACCAGAAAATAGGCTATCCAAGCAGCAACATATCTGCACTTATGATAACAGCTTAATAAAAGACGATCAATCAATGATACATCCACTTGCAAATTCGATTAAAATAAAGCATTAAAAAAGGCCGTCTCCAAGTAGGTTAGAAAGTTTTTTGTTCAATTTCAGGGTGTGTTTGGATTAAGCTTACTTGCCTCACTTTTTCAAGATATAAGCTTATAGACTTATGAGTCTAATCACTTTCTGAAGAGGGTTTAGAAATGTAAAATAGCTTAAACTTTGAAGGAAACAGACATTAAATTGTGAGTGTTATTACCTCATCAACACATAGACGTGATGGCTCCTTCGCTAGCTCTAATATACCTTTTATCAAAAAACGTAGACCTTTCTCTGGAGATATATGGTTAGGCCGACGACCATCTCCTTTAGAACAATCTGATACCATTTACACAGTCAACATAGAGTAACAAAATTAACTTAGTGAAATAAATGTAGAGGAAATCATACCCTTTTGATGTTTTGTAGGTCGAAATGCCTGTCAAATGAAAGCTGTTTGAGGAAAGTTCCCGCGCAAGTTATTAGAGAGATGGAAAGTACTTAGAAAGTCCATAAGGAAGAGAATACAATTCAGTGCTTTGAGCATCTCTTCTAGAAACACGCTAACAATGCCTGCTACTGTGGTCGGGGACGTGAATATCACCAGCATCAGTTTGTTAAACTGCATAAACAATTATACCATAAACATATGTACCATTTCTCTCTTTGTATTGATCTCTATCATTCTCTATAATTTCATACATGCCAAAATTATTGCAGACAGTTAATGTACCTCTGAAGATGAATTTATGCTCCAGTTGTTCAAAACTCAATGCAGAAGGTCATTAAGCATTGCCAACATGATGTTTTTCTGTTGCCGCATCAACCTGAAAAGATTGTAAATTTAATCCAGTAAAAAATAAAGCAAAATAAAGTAGGACTAATTTATAATGGTGGTATAGCGCCGGCAATGAGCAGGTCGTCTTATTCTCTAAGTAATAAAAAATATGCTACAAATTATGCACAATTACAAATCGTTGCGAACTTGTGGTAACCTCCTACCTGACTAAAGGTATATGTTCATGTCTGAAATCTACACATTTTTGAAAAACGAAAGCAAACACTTGACTAAAGGTATATGTTCAGGTCTGCACTAATCTTTATTCAGGTCTGCACATTGTGAGAACTAATAAATTGTGTGAGTGGACAAATGTAAGGCCATACAGGACCAGATTTGACAGTTTATAAAGGTGGCTAGGTATGGTACTATTGAGAATCGCTCCATTGCTCCTTTTTTCACTATTCTTTGCTCCTGTTTTTTCAACTATGTCTTTCAAATGTTGGCCTACAAAGATTGTTTTATGCCAATTATAAGTGTTTGACTTTTGATCAAAATACATGACCTGTTGTTGACTTGTTCCTACTCAAACTTCATAGTTCTCAATGACACACAGTCGTGGTCACTTACGTCAAATAACTACTTGCGGGATTAGTAACATGCAATATGCCATGGGGAAATGGGATTAGTAACAGATATATGCCACATCGAGATATTTTAAAAGGAATTATTGTCATTTGTTTGGGACTGCATTATCGACATAGAAGTACCTCAATTTTTCAAGCAGCACTTCTATCGCCTTGTTTTTGTCCCTCGGTTTTTAGATCACCAATGTAGCTATGTTCCATCCTGGTTACAACATGAGGACATAGTCATTATTAGAGGATTACATTGGAATTTAAACGGTAGCAAAAAAAAGTAACTATAGTAGTAACAATGAATTGACATGACCATAAATCCAACGCTAAGAATTGAAACCGATTAACGCGAATTTAGACTCACACCCAAACACCCCTATCCCCATGATGTTCATAGGTAGGTTCATTTAGATGCACAACTAACTGTTTGGGATTGGTAACTGAAAACCGCCCCCCCAGTCTAGGACAGACTTTTTTTTGAAACAGTTATTTTGGGACCTATAAAAATAAGGATTGATGGGTCTTAGTTTTCTTAGTACTATTTGAATTTTTGTTTAGTATTATGGATATTTGTTTTGTCCCACACCATATATAATATTAGGGTTTGGTTATTTTGAAATATAAAGCTTCCCGCTTCGGTTTTGGTTCGAATTTGTGTTTGTTCGAATTTGTTCGTTTGTTTGTGCTTTTGATCACCAACAAGTGGTATCAGAGCTGGGTTGAAGATGAGGAAGAAGAAAAAAAATAGGTTCGGCTAGGGTGCGTTGAGATTGGTGTTCGATTGTTTTGTTTTGAAGAATTGTTTGAATCGTTGGATTTGGTGGAGCATCTAGTTATTTGGATTTGTTTGATTTTGATTGGTTCATTCTTAGTTAGTATCACAACTAATTGGGCCTCAAGGTTTTGTTTGAAGATTGGAACATTGAAGCTAACAAACTGGTTTTGGTTTGTTTTGGTATTAGTTTGGATTTAGCTCCGTAATTCGTATCGTATACGTGGAAGTTGGTTTTTTGATTGTTTAAAGAATTCGTTCTGCGTTACTGGAATTCGTTTGGATTTGGAATTGTCAGATACGGTGGAGTTTCCTGATTCGATCGTTTGATTTGTTTTGGATCGTTTTCAGATTCGATCAATTGGTTTTGTTTTTGGATCGTTTCCTGATTCGATCGTTTGCTTTGTTTTGGATCGTTTTCAGATTCGATCGTTTGCTTTGTTTTGGATCGTTTTCGGATTCGATCGTTTGTTTTGAATTAGGCTAGTATCTCTAGCGTTTGGAAATTTGAATTTGAAGACGAAGATTCGTTTGGTTTGAAGTCTCGAGCGGAGTTGAAGTCACGGTGGAGATTGTTAGAAAAGTGACTTAAACTCTAAGGGGCGTTTGGTAAATTTGTGTGACTTGGCCACCAAGTTTGTTTAGCCTATAAATAGGGATTGATGGGTTTAGTTTTCTTAGTACCTTTGAATATTTGTTTAGTACCTTGAATATTTGTTTTGTACCATATAAATTAGGGTTTGGTTATTTGAATAAAGCTTCCGCTTCGTTCGTTCGATTTTGTTTGTTTGTTTCGTGCTTCTGATTACCAACAGTTGCGAACTTGTGGTAACCTCCTACCTGACTAAAGGTATATGTTCATGTCTGAAATCTACACATTTTTGAAAAATAAAAGCAAACACTTGACTAAAGGTATATGTTCAGGTCTGCACTAATCTTTATTCAGGTCTGCACATTGTGAGAACTAAAAAAATGTGTGAGTGGACAAATGTAAGGCCATACAGGACCAGATTCGACAGTTTATAAAGGTGGCTAGGTATGGTACTATTGAAAATCGCTCCATTGCTCCTTTTTTCACTATATTTACAAATGTTGGCCTACAAAATTGTTTATGACAAATTATAAGTGTTGACTTTTGATCAAAATACATGACCTTTTGTTGACTTTTCCTAGTCAAACTATCATAGTTCTCAATGACACGGTCGACTACGTCAAATAACTATGTGATGGGATTAGTAACAGATATATGCCACATCGAGATATTTTAAAAGGAATTATTGTCACTTGTTTGGGACTGCATTATCGACATAGAAGTACCTTAATTTTTCAAGCAGCACTTCTATCGCCTTGTTTTTGTCCCTCGGTTTTTAGATCACCAATGTAGCTATGTTCCATCCTGGTTACAACATGAGGACATAGTCATTATTAGAGGATTACATTGGAATTTAAACGGTAGCAAAAAAAAAGTAACTATAGTAGTAACGATGAATTAACATGACCATAAATCCAATGCTAAGAATTGAAACCGATTAACGCGAATTTTGACTCACACCCAAACACCCCTATCCCCATGATGTTCACAGGTAGGTTCATTTAGATGCACAACTAACTGTTTGGGATTGGTAACTGAAAACTGCTTAACTTTTGGGATTAACCTTCCTATTACCAAACCTAAAAACCATCTATTAATTTATAACAGAAACTCTTTACGTTTTACAAAATTATATAAACTTCAGCAGACGATTTACCATGTTACCTCAAGAACCCAGCCATTGTCTTTGATGCTTCCGTGATATATGTTTAATACTCTTTATAATAAATGTTGGATTCATTTGGGTTCAAATTTTTTTTGACAAATTGCAAAGACGTCATGGTATATTGACTTTCGTTGGTGGTTTGCTTTCAAGAAAATCTAAAGACCCGTAAAACGACCCAACTTCCCCTAAACTATGATATTAAACTACCATTATGAAAGCAATCGAGAGAACATATTGGCACCTCAATGGATGTTTCCTCCAAAGTGAGGCTCGAGTGCTCATCAGGAAAAGATGTCGACAATTTAGGCGTTTTCGGGATTTCTACAATGAGCTTCAAAGTATCCGCTCTCACCGCGGTTACATGCTGTTATCAACACCTATAGAAAATAAAAAATGACAAACGAAAAATCAATGATTGGCGATCAACTATAATTTTACTCTAAATAATCATTTCCAGTTTCATTGTACCATAACTCTAGAAACTAATTACACAAAATAGCAATGTCGAACACCCCTAATTAGTACAAATTAAACACACTAACCAAGCTATCAAGAAAATTTCGTATATATTAAACATTAGAAACTCATTTGAACACGCTCACTAACCTCATATACTAATTCACTTACAAACCACACACCAAATATTGATCAAACTTCAATTATATCATAAACCCTCCTCATAACCGTTCAATAAAACCCATCATAAACCAAAATGAACACAAAACCACAAAAATCACCAAAATTTATCACATATTTTAAAAAACAATAACCAACAAAACTAAATAAATTAACAATAAAAGACAAAAAGGTATATAAAAATCTGACCTTTAACCACACGAATCTTCTATGATCCATTAAATAAATAGTATCAACACTTTAACCTGCAGATAATTAGCAATATATAAATTAATATCAATATAACTTTGATGGAAACTAAATAATTAAATAGAAAAAATCTCAAGAAATGATGATAATTAGGAACTTAATTGGGTTTTGTGAAATTAAACAATACCAAGGCCACCGGAAAACCCAAAGACACCCCACGACTTCATTCTTATCTCCCGTTATCTTGTCTCTTCACCGCCGCCTATATATCCTCAAAACTCATCGAAAAAAGAACAAAGCCCACATAAAAGACATCTCCTTTTATTGAAGAATCATTGATGTGGATGAGTCGCAGCTGGCGTTGTGTGTGTTTTTTGGGTGAGGTAGGCGGTGGAGATTTTAGGGTTGCATTCGGGGGTTGAGCGTTGATGTATTGTGGTGTCTGGTGTGTGTGAATCGGTGGAATGAAGCTAATGGGTCTTTTATCCTGGTAGTGAGACACGTGTAAAAGCTTAGAGAGTATAATTTTATAATGATATGTTGTTGTTCACTCGATTAATATATTAATTTGTTTAATATAAAAAAATGTTACTTTATATGTTGTGTGTGTAAAAACTACCACAAATGTTATAATGTATAATTAGTGGGGAAGAGGTAGAAGAGGGAGACACGTAGCATCTGTGATTTGTTTAGTAATTTACTGTGCATAACAATTTAAAAAACATTATTTTTACAGTTCATTACAATAAAAAATTTGGTAAAACTCATGGCAAATGTAATATATATTTAATTAATAAGGGATATTTGAGTTTAACTTAATTAACTTAATATAAAATAGCTTAACTTATTATGTTATGTTAAAAATTGTTTTTTTTTATTTAATTGAAAAAATAATTTAAAATAAAAAAACTAAAATTTTTCACATTAAATAATTCATTAATTAAACAAAATTTAATAAAAAGATTGAAAAAAATATCCTAAGACACAAAAAATACAACTCTAAACTATATAATAATAAATTTTGGACATCCTCTTAATCAATGACACCTCGTTTTCATTTCATTTTTGTGCTAATTAGCCTATGGCAGAGTACATTATTGTTTTGTTAAGGAGGTGAGTTGTCGTTTCTTTTGTAATTATTCTTCGCGTTTTTTGGTTCAGTAATATATGTTACTTTTCTTATAAAAAAGGAAGAAGAGAAGTATATCAAATACGTACTAGTAACTATTAAAGACAGAAAAGTTACACTTACAAACATTATTCGTTTGTTTTCAACAGGGGCACGAAAACAGGATTTTAATTTGCGAGGAACCGAACTTAACGTAAACTCTTGCGATATATCTATAACTATACTACTCTATAAAGGAAATTCGAGAAAAGTGAAAAGTGAAACGTGAAAAATGAAAAAACAAGTCTTGAAACTAAATGTACAGGTGAAATGTGGAAAGTGAAAAAACAAGTATTGAAAGTAAATGTACAAGCCTTGAAAACTAAAAATCTTGACATTAAATATGTGATCAAAAACTGGAATTATGAAATGTGAAAAAACAAGCATTGAAACTAAATGTACAAGCTTAAATCTATTTTAGGAAACCAATTGATTGACGATTGACCAATGGGCTGTATATTATGGAAACCAATTGAATGACACGTCGTTGGAAACAACTATTAATCAACCATAATGTGAAATCTCTCTCACCCATTAAAATCGGATTATTAACTGCCTCCACGTTCATTCATTCATCATCATCATCTATATTTTTTAATCCTTCCAACAAGTGGGATAAATTGTAGTTTTAATCCTTCCAACAATTGGGTCATAATATATATTTTTTGGTGCATGATGGAATAGTCTGATTGGGTTGAGTCTACAAACCTTATGTCGGCAAGATCAAGTAAGCATTTAAAGAATTATCGCTTGATTGAAATTACAGTACCATTTTCATATTGATATTGACAATTGAACTTGAACATTTAGTCGAGGAGTTTGAAGAAAGAAAGGAAGACAATGGAGGTTGTACTAGGATGTTGAAACTACAATATCCTTCTTCTGCATTCGATATCCGTAAGTTGAACAACTACGCTATTATTGACAAAGTTTCCTTAACTAATGATCCTCAAATTGGTGCTATGGTAAAGTAATTGTTACTAGAAATAAACATAACATGTGATGATTCCTTCTGTGATCAAGTACCGACAATATGGATTGTGTTACCACGTGTCATAGGTAACAATATGAAATCCAACATTTTTAAAAAAAATCGACCTTTATGATATGAAAATAAAAATATTAGTTTAGTTAAATTCGTTTCGTAGGTAACGCGGGCTTGGGAAGCAATTTGCTTGAAGCAGATTCAGGAATTGTAAAGTATGAAAGCTAGGTATGATATGAAAAAACTGATATTTTTTATAATTTTTCTTTTTTGGCTCTAACGTCAAACCCAAGAATCTTTAGATGCGTAGTTTCTCAAACGGTTTAAGAAAGGGAATAAAAGTGGTTGGGTTGGTTAGTGGCGGCAACGACAGTTGCTTTGCTATGATGAAGTGTTTTCGGACCAGACAAGCACTTTAGAATAAGCAGCCCCCCATACCCTATTTTTCTGATCAGATTTATGTTTCATATGTGAATTCACACTTTACTATGTCGCATAAGCGTATAATGGATACTTATAACGTGAACTCGTTCCCTTAATTTCAGTTGAGGATCATGTTGATCCGGATGTAAAGGATGACGGTATTGAAGATGAATCCACGACTTCAAAACAAAAGTGCTCTTCCTCTTGAAGTCAAAGAAAAATTAGCCACGGTTTTAGCTCAACCAACTGCCCTCGTGCAGCCTCCTTTGTCCCGGTTTCTGGAGTAACTGCGTAACTAACTACGAAGACGTAAGTAGCCTTCTTTCAACTTAACATCTTTTTTACACTTTTGTTTGTAGAGATTTAAGTTATTCGTATGTTTCTTCATATAAATAGGTTTGGTAATTTAATAATATATGCTTTAGTAGGCTTGAGCAGTAACAAGGCTGCAATGGCGTCACTATGTCAACAACATTAAGGCTACAGTGGAGCGGCAACAGCACCATCAACGCTGAAATGCAGCAGCAAGGTTACAACGTCAAGAAGAAGATGGAAAGTCAGGAAGGTTAGTACTTGATATTAGTTTAAATTCGTAGGTCATTTTGGTTACTTTTTTATACATGTCAGACCACATTGATCCATTATTAAAAGTACTAACCTGAAATGGAGCTACTTTCGACCATTTTT